>ML776550.1:2556509-2636832 GCA_009831015.1 Picea engelmannii
TGTGTTTTTATTTTAAATATTAGAATTTTTAAGTATTTTACATATTTTTAAAAATGTTTGGTTAATTTTTAGATAAAATATTTTTATCCAATAAAATTTGGGAATTCTTTTTTTGGAAAAAGACATCAAATATTAGTCCATGGGAAAAATTTGGTCCCTAAAATTTTCATATATATATATATATATATATAGAGAGAGAGAGAGAGAGAGAGAGAGAGAGAGAGAGAGAGATGTCATTGAAGTAGATATAACTACACTTGTCACTATATAGGGAACATTTCAATAGCTCCAAACATTTCTCATGCATGGAGCTACTGCAAAACTAGAAAATGGAAAAAGGAATGTCATTTAACCATTATAGATGATATTTGGTTGTAGAAATCAAGATTCTAATCACATGAGAGATTCATTACTAATTTTGGCATTGATCTCACACTGTCTATCATGTCATTTACATACATGATATGTTTCGATTGAGCTTACCTCAATATGTTAATGGCTATAGGATATATGTTCTTCTATAGATCGGAGTGGGTGGAATCTAAATGCACAAGGAATTTTTCTTGGGGATGTGTCTTTAGGTGAGGAATCATACCAGGTAGTGGACTAATGTTCATGTAAGAATAATGAGATATATCTAAGATATGCGAAGAGTCTACTCAAAATTTCAATATTTAAATATGAGGCTATTATTGTCCTGGAGGATAGATAACTTTTCCTAGCACGTGGGAAAGTTTAAATACATGAAAGATCAAGTATAAAAGTTGTGAATATTCAAAGCGATAGTAGGACACTTTTACCATGAGCATAAGGTCAAAGTATTTCTAGAAACATTTAGAAATATATGATTTTTTTATATTTTTGGTTGGATTACATATCACAAGAAAGACACTATCACTGTCACATGGAAAAATATGAAGAAAATATATTTTACCTAATATCTCCCTCAACCCCCACCCTCATAATATGAGGGTGGGGGTGGAGCAAGATATAAGGTATGATGATGGTGGGAGTGTGGAGATAAAATATGTTTTACCTAATACCTCCCCCACTCCTGAGAGATATTACATAAAACATATTATGAGGGTGGAGGGGAGGGGAGGGGAGGGTGGAGGGGAGAGGAGATATAATATGTTTTACCTAATATCTCACCCCACCCTCACCCTCATATTATGAGGATCGGTGAGGCTGAGTGTCTTCTATGTAGGTTTAATAATAAGGAAGGTAAGAAGTAATAAGGTTATTATGACATGATACATATAGCTCACATATATAAATTAATGGGAATTACACAATGAGAAATGAAAAAAAAATGGAGACTCAAAGGAGATATTTCTCCATGTTTTGATTCACAAACATCTTCTACCATGTTTAAGAGAAAAATAGGAAAGTTGGGAATTTATTAGAATTATAGAATGTGACATTATTGTCCATCTTCCGCACCTTATGTGTCATTTACCAAAGGTTCTGATAACGCGCGACTAAGCAAGGATTCTCCATGACTCCCGAAAAATGATTGTTGTCTGGCTCTCTCCAAGTTGATAGTGCGATTAAAATTAGTAACCAGGAGTAGTGGAACTTGATCCCCTTATCTTTCACTTCCTCACAATCGATCAAAAATTGGTTTAACAAAAACAAATTCCCAGTTAATTTGGACACCCTCGACACATTGTTCTTTTGTCGCTATGACCATTGTTGGTACTTGATCTTTTCTACACTTATTTTTGATATTGACACTGACACTCCTGCTACTTTTTGTGGTGCCATATTAATTTTCAACTCGTGATCTGTAACTTTGTTCTTAACTTTATCTCTGAAACTTGGCTCTGTATGCAAACTCTAACTGACAATAAACTTCCCTTTTTGTCCCTTTGTGTGTTTTGATACTGTATTTCCAGTTGTAGCTTCCCTTCATGCCTAAAATTCTCGTCTAATCCAATAGTGGTTGGAATTCATTACCTACTTTAATCCTCTATCACTCCATATATTTGGTGAATTCTATGTTCGATTCTACAATCTTTCATGATCCTCTGCATTTAATGTTATGTGGCACCACTACTCATCAGCATGGTAACCCTTTATTGCGCATCTCATCATGGATTGTCTTAAATGCTCTTAATTGTCATATGCATAATCTCGCCTCTCTGTGCGATCACTTCCTTCTATGCAATCCTACTTATCTCGTATGTGCATTCTTCTACCTTCTTTTTTCTCTTCTGCGACAATTTCCTACTCTTCTCCTTTACCTACTAACCTTAACTTCTTGAACTTATCAACTTTTGACTTCTTCCCTGAACCATTTTTTCACTTTTTCTTGTTTTATTTTTTTTTTATTTTTTTTTTTGCCTTTTCTTTCTATAATACACTATGATACAATTTAGTCTACGTAGCTCCTCTAGTGTGGGGAAGGGTGATCGTCCCTGTACAGTTTTAGTCGAATCCCATTCACTAGTCCTTCCATGACTTGTCCATCTAACTGTTTTAACTAAACAAAATATGTGCAAGTCACATACCTAATCACGTATGGCTTAACCAGTGCGTCCTAAAATTTCCTAGGTTTTGTAAGAAGTTACTATCATAGAGAAGTACTAGATATCTTGTCTATAAATTCTTTTGCTTGATGTTTCTATGGTGTCATAAGAAATTACTGTCATAGAGAAGTACTAGATCTCTTGTTTGGAACTTCTTCTTCTTGATGTGTCTATCATGCCATTCCTTTTCACATGTTGTTTGTACTTGTTGATGGAACCCTGCAATAAATCGATCTTCCTCTAAAACTAGTAACTCTAATAGTCTTTCTTCTACTGTGTCGGAATCCATAAGGTATGTCATCACAAAAATGAACAAACTCAGTACAAAAAACTCAATAAGAATTACTTCTTCCTAACCATATGCTAATATAAACAGAGTATGTCCTATCATCTTCTTGCATGTAGTTTTATAATCCCATAACGCTACAATGATTATTAAGTCCCAATCATCCCACCCTACATTTCAAACCTTGGTCAATGCATTCTCTAGTACCTTATTGAAGACCTCCATAATTCCATTAGCTTACAGGTGATATGGAGTGCTCTTCTGATGATGAATATAGAATTATTTTGTCAATGTTGTGATTGTATTTTTCACAACGTGAGTCCCCTGGTCACTCATTAGTACTTTAGGACACCCAAAACGTGTAACTATGTTCTCGAATAATAGTTTCACAATTGTCTCCCCACTGCAATCTGTAACTGGTTCTGCCTCTTCCTATCTTGTCAAGTAGTTTGTCACGGTAATTACGTTGTTCGACAACACAAGTATTCCAACAGAGGACGAAAACCTTCAGTAACCACTCACATAAACAGATCAAAGATCAACACATCAATGTTTTCACATGGTAAAACCCCTACGAGGAAACATCCATGGCCCCAACCAACGCGACCACTTGGAGCAGTTTATTAATGAAAAAGAAAAATGTTACATAGAGATTTTACAAGAGATTTTCTCACAATCGATCATCGGCAAATGACCCCCCATGCTATTTAAATAGAGATCATGGACCAATCGGGTGTTAATCCATGGATCAATGGACGTTAATATCGAGGAGAGTATGAACCATCATATGACTCTATGTCAGGAACATATTGTGACTGTCGGATGTCCTAACTATAAATGCATACTAATGCATACTAAAGAAACACACTTTTACCCAACGACTCATTAGAACAAGTACTTTTTAACTAACTCCTAAGTGTCTAAATATCCTAACATCCCCCCTTAAGAACAACTTGGGATAGGATTGAAGGATTTACAATGTTGACACAATAGGAGAAGGAAGGAGGCATTAGAGCCTATCCACCCTTAATGACAACTTCCTGAACTCCTAACATAGATTTAAGTTTGGAAAAATTCGCTTCTATAAGAGACTTTATGAAAATGTCTACAACTTGGTCGTATGTAAGGCAAAAGAGCACTTCAATAACTTGATCATGAATGAGCTTTCTTATAAAGTGCATGTGTAGCTCGATGTGCTTGCTGCACTGATGTTGAACTGGGTCTTTGGCAAGCTTGATGGCACTCTGATTGTCACACCAAAGGTTGGTTGGATGCTGTTGCTCGAATCCAAACTCTGAAAGGATATGTCAAAGCCACAAGCCTTCCTGACTTGCATTTACCATTGCTCGGTACTCTGCTTCTGCTGAAGAAAGTGTAATAGCATGTTGTTTCTTACAGGCCCAAGTGACAGGTCCTGAACCAAGGCTGAAAACATAACCTGCAATAGACTTCCGATCATCAGGGTCGCCATCCCAATCTGAATCAGTTAAACCAACCAATAAAGGAGTCCCCCATGAACTGTAATGTATCCCAAAATGAACTATACCACAGACATAGCGAAGTATCCTTTTAGCTTCTTTCCAATGGATTTCATGGGGTTTTTGCATATACTGGGCAACAAGACCAACAACAAAGGAAATATTAGGACTGGTATGATTCAAGTATAAAATGATACCAACTAACTGACGGTACAGGGTGGCATCAACTTTAGGAGAAGTACATGTGGCAGTAAGCTTGACTCCAGACTGGAAAGGAGAAGGGGCTGGTTTACAATCATCCATGTGAAAGAGACAAAGAAGGTCACAAGCATACTTAGACTGGGAAATAAAAATCTCTTCATTGGTTTGCAAAACTTGGAGGCCAAGGAAATAGTGTAAAAATCCTAAGTCTGTCATTTCAAATTTCTTCTTAAGGATGGTTTTCACATTGTTTAAAATTTTTGAGTCACTACCAGTAAGGATAAGGTCATCAACATAAAGGACAAGGATTATGATATGGCTTCCTACTTTCTTGGTATAGACATTAGGATCAGAATGACATCTATAGAATCCAGTGTCAATAAGAAAGTTGTCCATTTTGTCATACCAAGCTCGGGGAGCTTTCTTAAGACCATAAATATATTTCTTAAGGCGACATACAAGGTTAAAGTTATTCTGGACATAGCCAGGAGGTTGTTCCATGTAGATTTCTTCTTGGGAATCTCCATGCAAGAAGGTGGATTTAACATCCATCTGATGGACCTCCCATTTATGTGAGGCAGCAAGGGAAAGAACAAGGCGGATGGAATTCATTTTGGCTACAGGGGAAAAGGTTTCATTATAGTCAATTCCTTGAACTTGGGAAAATCCTTTGGCAACTAATCGAGCCTTATGTCTTTCAACACTTCCATTTGATGCATACTTAGTTTTGTAGACCCATTTACATTTGATAAGTTTTCTTCCTTTTGGAAGAGGTACAAGATCCCAAGTATCGTTTTCCATTAAAGAACAATACTCTTCATTCATTGTTGTATCCCAATCTGGATGACCTGAAGCTTCTGCAAATGTCTTTGGATCATGAGTCTCTAAAACTTGAGCCAGAGAAGAGGCTCACTGGAACTGTGAACATGTTCGACGCTGATCTGAAGGATCACTGACAAGACCACCAATTGCTTCTCGTGTTGAACAAACCCATCTAGGAAGCGATGGAACTGGTGAAAGTTTAGGTTAAACAAAATCATCTGGAAGAAGGTGAGAAGGCGGAGGTGGATTTCCATCCTCACTTTCATCGTCTGAAGAAGAAACTAGAATAGGAACAAAAGAAGGCATAAATGATAAAGATGGTTCGCAGGCCGAAGAAGGTTCAACCGATGAATTAGGCTCGTTGGCCAAGAGATTTTAATAAAATTTAACATCTCTTCTAAGAATAATTTCATTACAATGTGGTTGAAGAAGTCTGTAACCTTTGACATCTTCAGAATAACCAACAAATATACACTTCTCACTTTTAGGTTGCAGTGCTTTCCTTTGTTCATCGAGAATGTGAGCCCATGCTATACTGCAAAATACACGGAAGTGACTTACATCTGGTTTAATTTTAGTCCAAGCTTCTTCCGATGTTATATTTTTAAGAGCCTTTGTGGGAGTGCGATTGACTATGTAATTTTCACCATTGATTGTTTTTTCCCAATACTTTAGACTTAATCCTTTAGATTGGATCATACAATTAGCCATTTCTTTTAATGTGCGGTTCTTTCTCTCAACAACACCATTTTGTTGTGGTGTATATGGAATAGTGTGTTGCATTTGGATGCCATGTGTAGTGAAGTAACTTGTAAAATTATTGTTCACATTTTCGCCTCCATTATCTGTTCTTAACTTTTGAATTTTATGTTTAGATTGTTTTTCTACAAGGGCCTTGTAGGCTAAAAACTTGTCAAAAACTTCACTCTTAAGTTTTAATAAGTAAACCCAAGTATGTCTGGAAAAATCATCAATGAAAGTTAATAAATACTTGCACCCAGAAAAGGAAGGAGAAGAAAGTGGACCACACAAATCACTGTGAACAAGTTGCAAAGGGCCCGAGGTGTGCCAAGAGGCACGTTTGTCAAAATTATCTTGATGATTTTTTTCAATAACACAACTGGCACAAACACCATCTTTGCATGAAACAAGAGGAAGACCAGTCACCATCTATTGATTACATAGTTGCTACAATGAGCGATAGTTTAGATGACCAAACCGCTCATGCCAAAGTTTGCTCAAGTCATCGCTATGAGAAACAAAAAATGATGAAAAATATGATGACCCAAAGTTGTCAAACTTGTACAACATGGTAATATCATCAACAATTCCAATTGCAATAACATGCTTCGGATCTTTTAGATCCCTAATTACAACTTGGTGAGGTGAAAATTCTATAGTTTTACCTTCACCTGAACGAGTGATTTGATAGATTGGTAGAAGGTTACAAGAAAGACTTGGAACACATAATACATCATTGAAATGACCATTATCTACTTGAATAGTTCCAGATCATACAACACTAAGAGATCTATCATCACCAACAAATATTTTCTTGGTGTTACATTCATTTAGAGAAGAAAATGTGTCTTTATCCTTAGCCATATGATAAGATGCTCCAGAATCAATAAGCCACTCATCAGAAGAAGAAGAAGAAGAAGTTGTATTGAAGGAGAAACCAGAAGCGGAAAGTGCATGTCCATGAGAAGAAGAAGGAGAAGTATAATCAATACTGATGTTGTGCTTCTTCATTGTTGCTTCTAAATTTTCCATCTTCTTTAAACATTTGGACTCATCATGACCATATTTATCACAAAAGTTGCAATGTCTGTCAGTCTTCTTATTTTTATATTTTTCTCCTTTGTCACCATTAGGAGCTGAAGTTGTCTGAGCTGGTTTTGGACCCTTATGTTTCTTGTTGTTGTATCAAGGATGTTTCTTCTTGGGATACTTGGGTTTATCTTTCAACTGGGAAACTAAGGCTTTGTTGAAGGTACCTCCAGTGCTGATCACTCCAAGTTGTACAAGCTTATCTTCCTCTCTAATCAAAGAAGCACAAAAGGACTCAAGAGTGGGTTTTTGATAAGCTTTACCTAGAGCCTCTCTCATGGAATAAAAGGTAGATACAAACACAAAATATGCACTACCTAGCTTAGAAAGAATAAGATAGATGCAACGCTCTTCCTTCATTTTTATCTCACATTATTCACATAAAATTCTGAGTGTTTTAAACTTAGATAGATAGTCCCCAAGGAAATAAAAATCACTTGGACTCAAGGTCAGTACTTGATTTTCTAAATGTTGTGCTCGAATAATGTTGAGTTTACCAAACACAGATTCAATCTTTTCCCAAGCTTCTTTGGGGTCATCAATTTCTTTAAGGTCAAACCTTAAATCAAGAGACATTGACATTCTGATTAGTCCATGTGCTTTGTCACTCCTATTATCCCATTTGTCTTTCTTATCATCATCAGTGGGTGCTTTTTCCTTTCCCAAGGTAATACGGTACAAGCCTTTACTTCTTAATAAATCTTCCATATGACATTTCCATTAGAAGTGTTGGTGCGGGTAAGCAATACATTATTTGTAGAAGCCATATTAAATATGTAGATAATATGGATTTAAAAACTGAAACTGATGATCTGGATGGAAAGATCTCGAAAAGTTATGTGGTTTTTTAAAAAATGACACTGAAAATGGACTTCAGATGTGAGAGTTATGCCCTTTTAAAAAAAGGCATAAACGATAACCAAATGACCACATGATAGTGTAAGTTTCTTTATGAAGTGACCCACTTTTATAAAGAGAAGTGGGGATCACTTTTACAATGAATTTACTTTATAACATAAAATCTATATGCAAAATAAATAACTCTAAAACAAAATATTAAAGCTACTTATAGTGATTCACTTTTATACTTGAAGTGAAATACACTTTACAATTTTAGCATGAAATTTTTCAAAAAAAGTAACAAAAGAGAGACTTGAACTCAATACCTCTTACTTAATAAGGAAAATTCTAATGAAGTGGTCGAGCAAAACATATTGTAATGTTTAGAAGGAGGATTGGGGTTGTTGTTGTTGGTGGTGTGGAAGATGACCTTGGAAGATGACCTTGGAGAGCGTGCTAGAAAAAAGCTCTTTTCACACAAGAAAAATTTGTATATTATCGATGAAAACAAGGGTTAGATCTTGGTTATCTTACTTGGAAGATGCACATTTTCCTATCTGTTTCTGATTTTCTGAGATCACATAGGGCACGTGGAAAAGAGAATACGCAGATCTCCAGATTCGATTGTAATGGTCGTATATTGGGAAAACATAAACCTTTTCGAGTCAAACGAAAAGTGTTCCTGAAATAAATGAGTGCTCCAGACACAATGGAACAATCCTCTTAGCCCAGAAATGTATGAAAATTACATAAAATGGATATAAGGAAGCTCGGATTCACAATCTCAATCTACAACAGGAGCATGTCTTCAAATAGGCTCTGATACGATGTTCAACAACACAGGTATTCCAACAGAGAACAAACACCTTCAGTAACCACTCACATAACCATATCAAATATCAACACACCGATGTTTTCACGTGGTAAAACCCCTATGAGGAAATACCCACAACCCCAACCAACACAACCACTTGGAGCAGTTTATTAATGCAAAAGAAAAAGATTACAGAGAGATTTTACAAGAGATTTTCTCACAATCGATCATCGACAAATGACCTTCCATGCTCTTTAAATATAGATCATGGAACAATCGGGTGTTAAGGCACAAATCAATGGTCGTTAAGATCAAGGAGAGTATGAACCATTGGATCACTCTATGCCGGGAACATATCGTGATGTCGGATGTCCTAACTACAAATTCATTCTAAAGAAACACACTAAGAAACACACTTTTACCTAACAACACATTAGACCAAGTAGTTCTTAACTAACTCCTAAGTGTCTAAATATCCTCACATACGTACCAGGCTCTTGTGCTCCTCATTGGTGGATTAATTGGTCTGAAAAATACAATTCCCATTTTTCAAACTCCTGTAATGTAATTTGCAGATTCAAAGGCATTTCATCCCTCCACGACGGTCTTCCTATTATCTAGAAAACTCCACAACTCTGATAATATTCCTTTGCATCCTTATGGAGGGTGGGCCACCATAGCTCTGCATGTAATATTTTTTGTTGTATCCTTTCATGCATAATGACCTCCTACAATTCCATCATGTGCATCTATGACGATCATCGATCCCTCATACTCTAGCAAACAGCATTGCAGTATCCCATCTACACCGAACTTGTATAAATTTCATGTGATCAACTGATAATTTGTTGATTTAACCACTAATTTCTTCTTTTATGTTACTATCATATCGGATGGAGCCACTCCTGTGCTCAAATATTGGACAATTTATGCAAAATGGGTCATCTACCATTTGAACCAAGAATAAATGTGCATCTAGTAGACTATCGTCTAGGCTTCCCATGCCTTCTCCTATCAGTATCTATGAAAAATGGTTTGGTCCTACATTTAGTTTCCCTGGCTTCACAATAACTTTGAAATCATACTCTTGGAACAAACCCAAACAAATAGTGTATGAACTTCTGCAAGGCATAAACCATTTCCAATCCTTCCCTTTCAGGCATCATGTACTTCTTAGAAATTGAAAACTTCCTACAATCAAAATCAATTGGATGATCTAACTCTCCCTCTCCTGGTTGTGCTAAAACTTCATCGAGGGCTATTGATGATGCATCCACATGAACGTGAATTTATTTCTTCCAATCCGGGAACACCAAAATGGGTTTAGTTAATAACTTTTATTTCAATACATCCATACCCTTCTAAAAATCTCCATTCCACTGAAACTTAACTTCTTTCTTCAATAACTTCTCCATTTGAGAGGTAATCTGTGCATAACCTTTAATAAATTTCCTGTAATATCCGATATGACCCAAATTTTTTCTCAACTATCTCACTGATTCAGTCAGTAGAAAATAAAAAATTACTCCTATCTTGGTAGGATCAAATAATAATCCTTGCTTGCATACCGCATGACCTAGAAATATCCCAAATGGTGGACAAAAAATAAATTTCTTCAAATTTAATGAAATATGATATTGTTTACATCTATCCAGCATCAACCTTAGAGTTTCTATGTGATATTTCAATAGGCTAAATACATTCCAATCATCTAAGTACACCTCTAGAAACCTATGAATAAACTCCTTAAAGGTCGAGACACCTACTCTAAAGAACATGGAAAGTGAATTCTTTAACCCAAATAACATCAATGTGTACTGGTAGCTTACCCATTTTGTCACAAAGGTAGTCTTATGTCTGTATTATTGTACAATCCTTATCTGATGGTATCCTGAAAATCCATCGGTGAACGAGTAGGCCTCATGCCCTCCTACATTTTCTAATACTTCACCTGTAAAGGGGGTCAGAAATGGGTCATGAAAACATGCATCATTCAACTTAGTTAGGTCTACATAGATTCTAATACCCCCTATTTTATTATCTTGAACCACCATTGGACTTATCCATTCAAACTCCGTGACAGGTTCAATTATACCATCTTTTGTCATTTTTTCAAGCTTTGCTTTCACTTTTTCCTTGTACTTCAGATTCATTTTGTAAGATCTTTGTCTTACTGGCTTAGCATATGGTTTTAATGGAATCTTCATCTCACCCAATTCTCCAACTACTCCCTTCATCTTTGAAAAGGTTTTCAGAAAGAGATCCCGATACTTTCACAATAGGTCTGCAATCTTTTCCAGTCTCATCGTTCCAATAATCACTAATGTTTGCAAAATTCTATTTCTCCTTTTTTCCAATGTTCACTTTGCACACTCTTAAGGGATTCACATATACGTCGGATTCGAGTGTTGGAACTACTACGTCATGCTCCCCTTTAGTCTCTGGTGATGTACATTTCTTGGGTATTTTTCTTCTTGGTATTCCTCGGTAACATTATAACATTCTAATAGTTCATGGACTTTCACAGATTCTTTATGCACACTACATGTAGGTAATATTTCTACTTGATCTTCTTCCATAAATTTTTTACCTCTAATGACTTGTAAATATGTATCTACTAAAGATGGCTCAGCTTCAAAATTAAATGTTACCTTAAAGTTTTGGGTGATATCATCTCGATTTGTTGTCCCTCTACACACTTCTAACTCTAAATACCAATTCCTAGGAACCGTCTCCAACATATGTATGAACATGTTCATCCATTCATGCTTTGGTACATGCATCCAAGTTGTAATACATGACAAAATATGATCCTTCGGATCACCCATCCCTATACATTTGTGCATAATGTCTTCTATTTCAAACATGATCTACATCAACCTTTTACAATGTTGACAATCCTCTATCCCTTCCCTGTGGGTTTCCCACCATCTTGCTGGAGTTGTTCTTAGTGAAACATCTAATGCTAACAACCTTTGTTGTTCACGTATTTGTAGCTCAAATTTATTGACAAAATAACTTACCTTAGTTAGTCCCTCAAACTTTGGTGTATCCCATACTTTTATTTTGATCCAGTGCAAAGAGAGAGTAATGCAAGAACACTGTATGGTCGACACTTCATGCAACTGATGCTACTAGTGTTCAAGTCCTTCCTTTGATTATGTTGCACAAGAGATTATGCTTCTCCAACTAAGAACACCATATACAATGGGATTGATGTATTCATCCATGCATACTATCATATTATATAAGTTATCATTTTCCCTTCCCGCGGGCTCCATATATTGTCTTTCCTCCATAGGGTCTAATGGCACAATAAACGTTAAGCCTCCTCCTTCAAAAATCATCTCTCTTTTTTTCAAGTTAATAATATCTTGATTATTGAAGGCCCAATCCAGTCTAAGAAAGGATGGATATGGTTGATTGGTATCCACTATCTCAATAACCTCAAAGTCAACTACACTGTGAACTCCATCTATATTAATAGGTACTCCCACCAATCTCTTGATCGATATTATCTTATGTTGGTTAGCAGCCTCAACTGAAATGTTGACCAAACTAGCTTTAGTTTCCCCATCATCTCCTGCACATATTTCTTGGAAGAAAATTGACATTTAATCCTAAATATAAGATGAAATTATCCATGTCATATTCTCCTATATGTGCACTTAATATGAACTCTCTGTTTATCCTATTTTTGCGCAGGACTTGGTTCACTGCATTTTGTGTCATGGGTACTTCTATGTCTTGTGTACACTGAACAATCATTCCACGCAGTGAATTCAAATTTGTTTCATCCTACATCAACTCTAAACATCTCTTTAGAAATAATTTCAAAGTATTTACCCTTTCAACTGGCCTTTCTAGAATAGTGCAATCATTAACTGACGACATATCATATATTAGTGGTGTGTTTGATGTATATGCTATCTAGTCTGGTCCTAGTATCTCCTTCCTTGTTTGCTGGAAGGTTTATTTTTATTTATACGGATTTAATGTTGGCATGGGCTCAACATATTTCCTTATCCATTGTTCAACTCCCTTTCCCTTCTCTGTCGCATTTGTTCTGGTTCTTGTTCCATCATGTGTAACAACTAATACTCTGGGTTGATCGTCACATTCCTCAACAACTATAATCTATAGGTTTTGGTTCTAATTTTGATGCGGGTTCTGATTCCCTCTCACCTACCACTTCTCTATTAGTTGGCGAAATTCCTTTATCACATGATCCAATGCTCTGCAATTTGTGCACACCATGTAAGGATTCAAGAAATATCTTACTAAATGTCTCAGTCAATTGTAGTTATAACAAATTATCAGTCCTTTGCCTCCTCAACCAAATCCTCCACGTCCTCGACCTCTATCGAATCCTCCACATACACCCTAATTAAATCCTCTTGGATTGTTGTAATGTGGAACTCCTCCTTCCACTGTGGAATTTATTCCTATATTTTGTACGTGTCTGAAGTGCACTCTCTCATTAATTCAAATGCATGACAGTCCTTCTCATCACGTCCTACCAATTTGAAAAAATTACAGAATAATTTCTTGGGTGTACTCTGGTGCTTCTGTAGTAAGGGACAAGCAGTTGGATGATGTCCCCATGTCTTATATATCTTGCAATACCCTATTCCTCCTGCCAATTTTTTTGATTCTCCTGTAGCCATATATTGTGCGAATGTTGGAAATTCTTCCTTTCTATGGCCTTTTGTCTTACATGTTATACACCAAACATGTTCACATTTTTCCTTTTTCTTCGTTATATATGATAGTTGAGTTCTTAGCATAGCTAATTGTGACAATACATGTTCCATACCTGCGTCATATCCTACAAGATATGCTTCCAATTTCATCGTGATTTACAATGCTTCGAGATGCGATGTGTAGTTGTTTGATAATTTATATACCATAGAAGTGCATGACCTTTGAACGTCATGGCCAATTGAGCGATCTTCGTCTCGTTGTCCTAGAAATTCTTTGCAGTCCATATGGTGTCGCATACAAACAAGTGTTTCTCAAGGTCCTTTGACCTGTTCCATAAAAATAAGGAATTATTAGTGTATTATCTACCCCCTCCATTGTACTCAGTGTTGTACTTACCCTTGGTGATGCTGACTGACTCTGGTTCGTTGTGCTACCTCCACTATTTTGACTATTTCTCTGAATTCCTTCACTTACTACAATTTATCTTGAACAAATCTCGGTTCCTGCTTCAATTCTCAACGACGCACATGGGGTCATGGGTTTGACGTAGATTCCGATCTGAGATGAAATTTCTTCTTTTTCTAGACAGTACTAAGGATCCCCTTCTTTCCTTTTCCTTTCTTTGTATGATGTGATCTAAAGTATTGTGTAGGGGTCTCTATTTTCAAACACTCGGTGCTTCTCTTCTTTCCTAGCCACAATCTCCTTCTTACTATATCTAAATATCCTCTTCTCTCATCATCCTTAGTCCATCTGATCCTTACTCATCCTTCCCACTCTTAGACCATCCTCTGGTTATCCCCTAGTTCCCCTATGTGCGTGAAGGAACCTAGCTATTAGAATCCATCTTCATGAAATTATTATCACACAATAACATCTTTATCCAAGTAGGTAGTGCACTCAAATATCTTCTGCGTGGACCCTTGAAAAAGTTCCTCTCTATGGCACTATAAGACTGGGAGCAATATATTGCAAACTCTGTAATATAACCCCCCAATATACCATTCAATTAGAAACCAACCATGTGAGAAACCTTATTACTTACCGTATTTAGTTTTCTGATCAATTCAAGAGTCCAGTTTCTAATAGCTTCAACTCTATATCTCCCAACATTATCCACTAGCCTTTCTAACAATTCAGTCAAAATTACCATGAATTCACCAAATAATATTTCATGAATATATGTGAATACATAACTTTGTAACTAGTATTTGTCGTTGAGACGAGGGTTTCTATTCTATTCTATGGAAAAGTCTCGCTATTTCCTCTATGGTCATTCTTTGAATTCTTCTTCCAAAACATTCCCATCAAACACAGTTCCCAATCCCGACAATGGAACCATTTGTTGGCATAAAGTGGGTAGACCCGGGGTTAATCACCTATATACCAACAAAACCATTAGACACCGACCCTTTCAGCATCACCTGCAGAGCAAGTGAAGTCTCACATGAGACATCTAGAGTGGTCATAGGAACTAGGGTTATGTAGTGATGAGGGTAAGTGAGGCATTCTTCAGGTTCTTACTACCATTTAATCATGTGCCCAGTTCCCATCATTTAACAGTTCCTTGAAATTCAACATATTCTATGCGCGACATTCTCCCACTTAACATTCATTAAATTACTATATACTTTAGTGTGTGACATTATAACATCATATATGGAAAATACATTCAACATTTATCATCATTTTACCATAACATTAAACATCATAAAATGCAAAGACAACACATCACAACACATAGGTTTAATGTGGTTCACCCAACTTGGCCTACGTCCACAACGATTGGCTTCTTTTATTAGTCATTGATAATTCTCTTACAACTATTCATTGTGCTACGAAATATGCAATAGTAACATTACCCAAACATGCCTAGTCGTTCTACTATAGTGCGAGCTTTACTCCTTAGTCATACCTCAAACTTTTTCCTTCGCTTGACTCAATTTACCCAACTAGAATTATGAACTTCTCATATGTCAAACCCTCTAAAAATTCACCACCTTAGAACCACTATCATTCAACACCCTTTTTCTGCCCAAAACCCATTACATATTTATACATAAAAATAGGGCTAATCCTGTTACAAAAGTGGACAAAATGTCCCCAAAATTCTAACGATCTATAAAAAAAAAATTCTGCCTTTTGCACACTACTCTGTCACGCATCCTTCTATTACACACTTTGATTCCTTAAATTCCACTCATATAACACACTCTATTCCATCTTCTAACTTCCTTTTATTCATTGAATTATTTTGGCACAGATCCCAAAACTTAACCAAAATGCCTATCCAACAATATTCTTAAGACAATCTTAGGTTGGATGTAGTATTTTTTAATGTGCATAGGTTTTATCAAAGAATATTTAGAGAATGACAATATCAATATGATATTTGTATTACTCTATATTTGAACCCCAATATATAATCGATTATGAAAATAAATAATTATGTTGTTATTTTATGTTTTAACCATGTGGGAAAAGTTTGAATACAACATGATATAAATATGTTGTACATATTCCAAGTGTGGAGCCAAGGGCCTAGGTTCAACTAGGGAATAATAAGTCTTACACCTAGTGGTGTGCTTTCCTAAGTCGATATGTTAATCCAACATGTCAAGTAATTATATTTAAAAATTATAAAATTATATAACATAATAAAATGTGTACATGGTAAATGCTACTAGGAGAATAAGGGGGGTATGAACCAAATAACAAGGGAATATCGGTGTGGAAAAAAGAGACACGATATCTCATATCAAAGGTATAGATGGTATTTTCTACATGGTTGTTAAATTTGTTAATCATTCCCAATATTTATTTATTTATTTACATGTCTTGAAGTGGGCATATGTGACAAAAGGAATCCATGATTTTTCTCCCCGTAATCAGTTTTTGAATTGGTAGAGCACTCCCAATATTCTTGCACTTTTCTTTAAGTTGGAACATCTACTTGTCTTTAAATGTGGATGATATATTTTTGACTATTGATATACAATCCCTTCATCTCTTAGCATTTTTGCAACTTGAATAGTTATCCATCCTTATCCTCTACTCATGTTTTTTCCATATAAAAAGAAAGCTTATTCCCTCATTTTTAGCATCTAAATTCCTTAGTAATGCTTATATTTCCCATATGGTATATTCATGTTTCCTGATTCTATCATTATGTTGAAATCATTCCCATATACCTCATGTTATTTTGCTTGAATATCATAAAGTGATAAGCTTCCATAGAGTAACCTATAGAATAACCATGTTGAGTTGTGAGACAACCCAACTTACTAGAGTTGCTAATTGATTCATGAATGAGGAACTTATATCCCACTCACAAGTTTAATAACATGGATCCTTAATGGAAAAGGAAATACAATATTAATTCTCAGTCTTATGTAGAGATATCTATTTTCATAATGGAAACCAAGACCTCAACTTAGTGTAAAATTGAAGACAAAAACAACCAACTAGACTCTAGAAATATTGTCACTGAAAAATCTATCTTCATATCTAGTTTTAGGACTTGACTTCTCAAGATTGGTTATATGAAATGTTTTTAAGTGTAACCTAGACACTAGAAAATAATTGGAAAGACAATGTCAACCAGGTCTCTAAGTTTAAAATCCTATATTGTTAGTCACCAACAAGATTCAAGAAAGGGCCATGCTTCTTGGTTTCAAGGCTTGTTTTTTATTTGTTGTATTTATAATGCCAAGATAATTGCTAAGTATCTCGCGCTTTGAGTTTAAATGAATACATCCAACATTTTTTTGAATGCCACCGTTTTCCAACAACAATGCCTTCCATGTCTATGCATAGCTTTCTTTATTTTATGTTTTATCAATTACTCTAACTACGCTTACATACACCAACTCAATTCAATGTAAATGTTCATAGTTTCATGTTCTTATAGCCAACTCTATTATAAATTAAATTTTTTTTAATATATATATATGATGTGACTTTATAAGAGCACGGGGAAATGAGAACATTCCAAATTATGCTAAAGTGTTGAATCAAGAGGAGCCCAAAGACTTGAACCAAAAGAAGCTAAAGATACGGGGATACATAATGGTGATATATTTTATGGTTTCCATCCATTATAACTTATACTCAACTCACATCCCCACTAGTTAAGGAATAACCCAACAACCATTCATATAGCCTCCATGAAATTAGCGTTATCCTACTAGCCTATGGACGACTCGTATGACCTATGTATAGACACGCATGAAATCAAACTATCTTATGAATGTTGTGTTTAAATTAGTATTTTTGAAGTCCTTACTTCCTTCTATCCTTGAAGACATTGACATGACCATACCCAATGTTGAAGATGAGTCCATTCAAAAAGATCAAAAATATGAATTGATCTATGCCTAGTCAGGGTACTTGTACACCATCCTCCCTTATGCCCCTCACTCTTGCTTAGGTGACTTGTTTTCACTCTGGGAATCCCATGTGGCTAATGGTATTATTAGGTCTATTTTTCATAATAATGCATACTATTATATGCCTATATCTCATCATCCATGCAACCAATAATCATCCATCACTCCTAGAGTTAATGGATATTTTTGTTAATGGATATTTTTTAAAATGATGATTTAGGCATAGGACCATCCACTCTTATGGTGGAAATATATCTTCCTAATTCATTTACCAAATGTATTAACTCCTTTCCCACCAATCATCTATGTGCTTTGTGTGATACATAAAGGTCACTATTCTCATAATTGTCCCAATATATGCCAGTTCTATGTTTCCCTTTCCATCATTTGTTGACTTGATTCCTCTTTAGAGGATAATCCAACCATATTATTGGATGATGTTTCTCTTCAATGTTAAATGATTTTTTCAAAAAGAGGAAAAACCTATTTTTAAAATCAAACCTTCTCCAAAAAATGTAAACTATTGAAAATGAGGAGGAAGTCCATGCCACTAACCTAGAACAAAAACTAAAATTTCAAATCAAACCTTCTCCAAAAAATGTAAACTATTGAAAATGAGGGGGAAGTCCATACCACTAACCTAGAACATAAACTAAAATTTCATTGGTCAATTTCTCCATAAAAAGAACACCAAGATTTAGGGGCTCCCTCCACTCTCCAACTTCAACATATGCAAGTTAATTTGAATTTGGGTATTTATCCCTATTTATAGAAAAATTCTAGTTTTTCTTTTTCCTCATGTGATCTCATATGAACTTCAATTGATCTATTGTCTATGTCATTGTATGCATAATTTTGAGACCTCCAAAAGGGTCATTTTATATTTTGCAACTTTGATACTTCATCAAGACACCTTTTTTTTCCTTTTTTTTCCCTTGAAGCATTAATGTAGGTTCATTTTTTATTTTGAATTTTTATCCATTGTTTTTTTCTTCATGAACACCTTTATGCTTTTGTATTAGTTAACCTTTATAAAAAGTTTTATATACAAGCCCCCTCCTATGGTATGCAATCCTCTTCAGGTAATCCTCTTTACTCGGCTTATATTCTAGCATCACTACCTTGAGTATGTTTCATTAACCATTTATTCCCCTTGGAATTGCTTGTATGCCCACCCTCACTTGGGTATATGGATTATCCCATCCATTTCTTGCATTGATTGTCTACTTGACGGTAGTTCTTACCTTACATGGGTGCCTTGTATTACTAATACTTGTTCCATTTTGGAACCCATGCCATTACATACTCCTTAGGATGCGGAGCCTATATAGTCTACATTTGAGATTTAAGCCTCACAATTATTTACTCATCACGTTGACATCGTTACCTCCCATACTCCTACATTATTGGTCAATATCTCATTTGTCAAATTATCACTTATCAAAATCCCTTCACTTCATTAATATTTTGATGATGATTCAATTTTTATATTTTCATTCATCAACCCTTGAGGGTATTATTTTTTATTACCCTTCCCTCAATCACTTCCATTTGCAGCTTTGACCTTCAACATTACATTCATATAGTTTCTTACTGGGGATTTATCTCCTCATATCCCCCTTATTTTTCCACCTAGTTTCCCCCTCAAGAATCATTTTGGATACTATGTTTATTAAGGTAATGAATATAATCTTTGGTAGGGACCTTATCCCTTCCTGGTGATTTTTCCTAACCTCCTATCACCCCTTTGTAAATACGAGGCGGGTCTTTGTGGAAGAACCCCTTTATTTCCCTTATTTATAGTATCTATGATGAGTTACCCCTATGACCCATTGATTCTATTCAATTCCTCTTGCATTATGTTATATTTAACCTTTCTCACCATGATTCTTTCCCATCCACTATTGTCAATTTTTAACCTCCAATTGTCCTCTCAATTTATTGATTTTTCAGTTAACAACCTTTTTCCCAGTAATTGACCATTCCATGTGGAATTCTTTCAATCACTAATAGTTATACCTTTCCTTTATGCTATGAAAAAGGGAGGCCATGATTCCATATCTCGTTTCCCTCCCATTCCCCCTTGGTGTCAATCTCTATCATATACCTTATAATTTCTATCTCTTGCTAGATTTTAAAAATCCATTTGTCCCTTGGCTCTAGTGGGCCCTCCCCTATCAACTTCAACAATTGTATTATAGGGGTTTGGTTTGGATAACAATGTAGCTTTGGCCCCTCTTTCTCATTGGTGGGTTCCCTTGGACCTAGTAGGGAGAATCCTCAATTATTTTTCGACTTGGTTGTTTCTCATGTGCTCAACTCTAGCTCATTTTCACACCATTGATATTATTACACTTGATATTTTAGTGGCCTAGTTGATTGTAACATATTCCTATACATGTGTGATATGTATCATCCCTCGTGGGGGAGTTCCTATTCAGTTATATTTCTACATGTTCTAGCCACATCAATTGTTTCCATAGATATAGCTCAAATTGTCTTACTTTTGATGCTAGTCCTTAGGAGTTCTTCCTATACCTAGTGGCTAGCATAATTTACCCTATTAATACTAGCACCTTGATTCTATGGGTTATTCTTATGCACCTTGGTCCCATTATCCTCCTTAATGGGTTACCTTAGACCCAGTTGAAAGGTTCCTCATTACTCTCAAAATTGGTAGGATGTCTCATGTTTGACTCCAAATCATTTCACATCATTGATATTTGTACATATATTTTAGTGATCCATCCTTAGCTACATTTCCTTGGATTTGACAGGTGCAGTTCAAAGACTATCAAAGCCATTAGTTTGAGCTTCCCTCCTCTAAATCATTTCAGATCTTTATGATGCAGAAGCATCATCATCAACAATTAAAGAGGTCAAGTGGAGGACAACTCATCACCAAGTGCGCATATTTGAAGTTTTTTTGAATTTCGAGGAGAGCGCATCTTTCTATTTTGAAAGGATGGTAATTTAAATCTTTTTAATATTTTGAGGCAAGAGCCATCACATAAGGCCGTCGAGGTTGTGATCATTTTAATTATCAGATAAGGTTGTACATATACTGAGTATTGACTCATAACTGAATATAATTTCCATTCGATGTAATAGTCCTTCGTAGATGAATGTATTAACTATGATAGGCTAGCTCTAAGGTAGTTTGGAGGGAAGGTTCGAGAAGCCTCTCCGTGTATAAATATATGTATTTTATGCCCAAATGAGGCTGCTGATTGTTATTTTTATTGCTGCTGAAAGAGCGGTTGAAGCTTATGAAGAGTTGTGGTGAGTTGTATGAGTCCATGTAAACATTTTATTGAATGAATACAAGAAGAGAGGTTTGATTCCAAATGTACGGTGTTGTGTTTATCTGAATTATTTTTGTACATGTGATTTTTCTTTATGCTCTCTGTGTTTTATCTGTTTATGTATCTTTTATGAATGGATATTTTTTCCATGGTTAAGTGTGGGAACCTTTGATGTTTCTGTAAAGTTCATTTGTTTCTCTTTTGATATTCCTAGTGCAAGGAGTGCATAGGTCGAGTCGAGATAGACTCAGAATATTAGAAGAGATAACGTGAATTTATAGTTGAAGTGCAAGGAGTGCACAATTGTTCAGTTGAAGTGAAAATAGTGCATAGTTTCTCAATGTAGAACAAAGATTGCAGAGGACACGTGCAAGGAGTGCATTGGGAAAACACTTTGTTTAAGTGTTGAATAAGTCTCAGAGGAGAGGAACGCAAGGAGTGTGTGAGGAGATTTTCTCAAAATATATAATTTTGAAACTCGTTGGAAGTTCCAAGGATACAATGAGTGTGCTCGAGGTCTATAAACCTCAGAGGAACAAAGCTTAGAAGAGATAGCGAGTACAAGAGTTACGCGGGAGGGACTTAGAAAATTTCTAATTCAAGAGATTTAAAGTGCCAGAGGAGTGCACAGGAGGGCACCAAAGATCCTATTTATCTCGTGTATTCAATCTTGGGAAGGATAACAATCAGAATATTTAAGAGGAGGAATATTCATTGTTTTAAGAGTTGAATCATTGAGATCTGTTCAGGAGGATCCAGGGTCTTTCATCACCCTTAGATCTAGAGAAGCATCGCGAGGTTTAACCCTGTGAGTTGTTGGGACTTCATGCATTTGGGAAAGTCGTGGATTGAGTTCAAAGGAGAAGTTATTGAAGAATGGAAATAAATGGTTGAGATCCATTCAAGAGTGTGCAAGAGAGTGGAAAATCGTTGGATCAGGAGGAGTTGCACGAGGGTTAATCGGTGAAGTCCTTCAGACTTCATGCATTCAGGAGATTTGGCACATATATTTAATCGTAGTTGTCCAAAACCCAAGGACACGTGTCAACAGATTTTGTACTTCAGTGGACTAACACTCAGGAAGAAGTTAGGAGTAGAGGTTCAAGAGTGGAGGAACCCCAAAGTCCCGAAGCCCCGGATTTCATCTGGGTTGTCCATTGGAGAGGACATGCATCATTAGATCAAAAGATCTGGAGGATAGATACTATGGGAGAATGGGAGGAGGAGGAGGTCAATATCTCTGTAGTCCTGAAGCCTAGATTTGATCAGGATCATTGATTAGGGGAAGGACATGTGGCACCAGATCTAGAGGTATGAAACTCCGAAGGAAACATAGGGTAGTGTTGTGAGGTTGTGAAGGCCCGAAGGTCGTAGTCAAATCCATCTGTCAGTTGGAAAAGGATGCGTGGTGACAGATCCCGTAGTTTGGGGACATGACACTTCGATGAAATTGAATCGTTATGTAGAAAAGAATAAAATCCCCAGAGTCCTGAAATGCATCCTAGCCATCAATCAAGAAGGGGACACCTAGAGGAAGGAGAAGACCCTTCGGTGTTTCAGAGATCCAAGAGATTTGTGGAAAAGGCGTTGTGAATAAATCACTGAAGCCCAGAAAATGCAATTTGAGTCGTCGATCTTGGTATTTGTTGAAAGTCATTGATTTTTCCACCTAGTGTTCGAGAGTTCACGGATTTTGTCTTGGGAGACAAAAAGGATAAAAATTCCTGAAGTTTCGAAACTTTCGGGGATTGAAGGTTTGGCCCACGGTTTTGGCCCTCAGTCTCTGGGGAGGATTTTCTAGTGCTCAGGGACTCCCGACAAATAAATTTTTCATTCAGGAAGAAATTTTAAGGACCTGTTTATTGAAATTTTGGGATCGAAGGGAGCCTGCGAGCTAATTTCAACTCCCAACTAGAATAATCCTAGACCGGGAGGTCACACATACTCTGGGATAACGTGAGTTCTATATCAAGTGGTATGAGAGCTTGAATTTAAGCTCCGTGTGAAGGAATGTTTAGAATCATGCCGCCTAGAAGACATGTAGAGAGACCTGTAGCAAATCCATCCATGGAACGGGAAATGAGGCAATTCCATGCAATATTAGATGCCATGGAGACAGTGCAGAGAAGAGAACCTAATGCTAGTGACATCAACAAAGATGAGAGTGAAGAAATGGAATTTGAAGAAGCTGCAAAAGGATACGTTGCAAATGAATGCTTGTTGAAAGAGGTTGTAAAAATGGGATCCAGAAGAAAAATAGAAGTCCCAATGTATGAAGGAAACTTGGATGTTGAGGAGCTACTGGATTGGATAAGGGGCTTAGACAAGTACTTCTATTATGAATAAATCAAGGATGTGTAGAAGGTGAAGCATGTTTTTACCAGACTGAAGGGACATGCAACGCTATGGTGGGATGAATTGCAGGTTGACAGAAGGAACACAGGTAAGCAAAAGATCAAAAATTGGGATAGGATGGTAGCTAAATTGAAATCTAAGTTCATACCCAAAGACTATTAGATAAATCTGTTTAGGAGATTACAGAACTTGAGACAAAAGGGCTTGTTAGTGAAAGAATACACTGAAGAATTTTACAGATTGAACATTAGAGCAGGACATCAAGAGAGCGATGAGGAAATACTTGTCAGGTATATTAATGTACTAAGATATAAAATTCAGGAGGAAATCAATATAATGACAATGAGAACAGTGGAAAATGATTATCAAGAAGCATTGGAATCAGAGGAGAAGTTGGCCAAAAAACAAAGCCAATGAAACATAAAAACGATTCCAAGTAGAGGCAAAGGAACTGTCCGAGAGAAGTTCTAGAAATATAAACCTAAAGCAGGGTGGTATTACAACCATACAGAAATAGGAGGAAGTTCCATAGGTGGAAAATATGGTGGTACAAACTCTTTTTATCGAGGAAGAGGAAGAGGTAGAGGAGGAGAAGTGAAATTTTATGCCTATGCAAAGACATGGCATATGTATTGGGAATGTCCTGAGAGGAAGAAGAAAGAAGGAGGTGGAGAAGTTCAGATTTTTGAAGCTCAAAGAAGGAATGTGGAGGCAGAAGAATCAGAAGATGGGAAGTCCCTCATGATGAGGAAAGTTCTCATAAAATCATAGAAAGAAGCAAAAGAGCTAGTTCAGAGAAACAATTTGTTCAAGACTGCTTGCAAGACCAAGGATAGGGTATGCAAGGTGATCATAGATAGTGGGAGCACTGATGATCTAGTATCCACAGAAATGGTGGAAAAGATGGAACTAGAGAAAAATGCACATCCAAACCCATACAAGGTATCGGGGCTGCAGAAAGGACACCAAGTCATGCTAATTTGACAGTGCAATGCTTAATTTAAGATAGGAGTTTATAAAGATGAGATTCTATGTGATGTAATACCCATGGATGCTTGTCATTTTTTGTTGGGAAAACTGTGGAAATTTGAAAAAAATGTCATTCATGATGGGGAAAAAATACTTACACCCTTGAGAGGAATGGTCATACACACATGTTGCTTCCAATGGAGGACAAGAAAGTAAAGGAAAACGATAGCCCAAGCATAATTCTCATGAGTGGGAAGGAACTCTTGAACAGAGTCAATAAAGAATAGGAGATGCAGTTTGTTGTAGGAAGAAATCCTAGAGTCATCCTTACAAGTACTTATATGGATGATCTGCCTGTAGAGATTCAGGAATTGTTGGATAATTTTTCTGACATCGTGGTGGATGAATTACCTCATTCTTTACCACCCATTAGGAGCATCATTCATGACATTGACCTTATTCCAGGAGTAAGTTTTCCAAACAAAGCAACATATAGGTTGACACCTCAAGAGAATGAAGAGGTCAAGAACCAATTCTAATAGTTGTTGGATAAGAGTTTGGTCAGAGAGAGTTTGATTCCATGCGCAGTGCCAACTGTGTTGAGTCCAAAGAAATATGGAGGATGGAGAATGTGCATAGATTCTAGAGCCATCAACAAGATTACCATCAGGTATAGATGCCCTTTACCTAGAATGGATGATTTGATGGATTTCTTGAGTGGAGCAAATTATTTTTCCAGGATAGACTTGAAGAGTGGCTATCATGAGATAAGAATGAGATAAGGAGATGAATGGAAGACAACATTCAAGACAAATGAAGGGTTGTATGAATGGCTTGTTATGCCATTTGTATTAAACAATTCCCCAAGCGCGTTCATGATATTGATGAATGAAGTACTCAAATACTTCATAGGTAAGTTTGTAATTGTGTATTTGGATGATATCCTAGTCTTCAATAAAACTAAAGAAGAGAACTTAAGGCACTTGACATTAGTGATGAGGAGGTTGTAGCAGGAGAAGTTGTTGATAAATCTGAAGAAATTTTCTTTCATGAATACATAACTCATATACTCGGGTTTTGTGATCTCTTCAAATAAGTTGAAGATGGATCCAAAGAAGGTGAGGGTAATCAAAGAATGGCCTTCTCCGAGAAGCATATTTGAGGTGAGAAGATTCCATGGATTAGTAAGTTTTTACATGAAATTCATCTTGAATTTTAGTGGCATTTGTGCACCCATAATGGACACCATAAAGAAAAAACATAAGTCTTTTAATTGGACAAAGGAAGCTGAAAAAAACTTCAGATTATTAAAGGAGAAGATAACAAAACAACCTATTCTAGTTCTGCTAGATTTCAAGAAGATATTTCAAGTGAGGTGTTATGCAAGTGGAGTAGCTATTGGTGCAGTCTTGAGCCAAGACAATAATCCTATTGCTTATTTCAATGAGAAGATGAATGCCACTAAGAGAAAATATTCTACATATGATAAGGAGTTTTATGTTGTAATACAAGCTCGAAAAAGTGGATGCACTATCTCATTTCGAAGGAGTTTGTCTTGTACACTGATAATCATGCTTTATAATTCATAACCAGACATGAGAAATTTAACCAAAGACATGATAAATGGATAGAATTCATGCATAATTTTACTTTTGTTATTAAGCACATTGGTGGTAGCGCTAAAAAAATTGTTGATGATTTGAGCAGGATATGTATAATTATGCAGGAAATTCAAGTGGAGACCTTAGGGTTTGAATACCTTAAGGAAATATATCATGAAGATACATATTTTAAAGAGGCTTATGAAGCATGTGAGAACCCTTTTCTAAGGGATATAAGCCAGTGGATAGAGTATATAATTCAAGATGGATTGTTGTTCAAAGGAAGCCAACTTTGTATTCCAAAATGCTCAATGAGAGACAACCTGTTGAAAGAAAAATACAGTGGAGGATTGGTTGGACATTTCGGCCATGAAAAGACTTATGAACAACTAAATTATTGATATCATTGGCCAGGTATGAGATATGATATGAAGAAATTTGTGGATAGATGTAGAGTCTGTCAGTATGCAAAATGGAAGCAACAAAACACTGGTATGTATCAACCATTTCCTATTCTAGAGAGGCCGTGGGATGACATAAGAATGGATTTTGTGTTGGGATTCCAAGAACCCAGAGGGGGAGTGATTCCATATTTGTTGTGGTTGATAGATTTTCAAAAATGGCACACTTCATACCATGCCAAAAAACTAGTGATGCTACTCACATAGAAAATTAATTTTGTAAGGAGGTTGTGAGATTTCATGGCTTTCCTAGAAGTATAGTCTCAGACAAATATACCAAGTTCGTGGGACACTTTTGGAGAACTCTATGGAAAAGGATGGGGAATTTGTTTTCCTTTATTTCATCATATCACCCTCAGACAGATGGACAGACTGAGGTGGTAAATTGGAGTTTGGGAAACTGGTTGAGAAGTTTGGTCACTGAACATCACAGTCAGTGGGATCAAATTCTTCCCCCGGCAGAGTTTTCTTATTATGATTATCCAAATAGAAGCACTGGAAAAATTCTATTTCAAATAGTGTATAGGATGCATCCGAGAGGAATTTCAGAGTTAAGGAATTTGAAACATAATGAGTTTCGAAGTGTAGGAGCATAAGACTTTGCTGCAAAGATGCAAAAAATTCATAGTCAGATAAAGGGACAGCGACAGAATAACAGTTGGAAATATAAAATCCAAGTTAATCAGAAAAGGACAGAGGATCATTTCAAAGTTGGGGATCTAGTTTTAGCACACTTGAGGAAGGAAAGTTTCCCAAGAGGAACATATAATAAATTGAATATGAAGAATATAGGACCATGTAAGATCCTTAGAAAGTTTGATGCAAATGATTATGAGATTGAGCTGCTAGAGGATGTGGGAATATCACCCATATTCAATGTTGTAGACATGTACCCTTATAGGATGAATGATACATCATTATCAAACGATCAAAAGGAGATTCATTGGGAGAAGCAGATGCCAACAATAGAAAATCCATAGATGGAGAAAATCATAGATCAAAGGATTGGTAACAAGATCAGGAGAAAGACTTATTTTGAGTACCTGGTGAAGTGGAAGGGTCACCCAGCAGAGGATGCTAGTTGGCTAAATGAATATAACATTAAGAAGCATGGAAAAAAAGTGCAGGAGCTCATGGAAAATAGTACATGATATTTTTTCCAGAAGAGTATGATGTAGGAGCATCATCATAAGTAATTAAAGAGGCTACCTGGAGGACAAATCAACACCCAATGCGCATATTTGAAGTGTTTTTGAATTTTGAGGAGAGCGCACCTTTCTGTTTTGAAAGGATTGTAATTTAAATATTTTTAATATTTTGAGGCAAGAACCATCACATAAGTCTGTCGAGGTTGTGATTGTTTTAATTATCAGATAAGGTTGTATAGATACTGAGTATCGACTCATATCTAAATATAATTTCCATTCAATGTAATAGTCCGTAGTAGATGAATTTATTAACTATGATAGGATAGCTCTAAGGTATTCTAGAGGGAAGGCTCAAGAAGCCTCTCCATGTATAAATATATGTATTTTATGCCCAAATGATGTTGTTTACTGTTATTTTTATTGCTGATGAAAGAGCGGTTGAAGCTCATGAAGATTTGTAGAGAGTTGTATGATTCCATGTACATATTTTACTGAATGAATACAAGTAGAGGGGTTTGATTCCAAATGTATGGTGTTGTGTTTATCTGAATTATTTTAGTACATGTGATGTTTCTTTGTGCTCTCTGTGTTTTATCTGTTTATGTATCTTTTATGCATGGATATGTTTTTCATGGTTAAGTGTGGGAACCTTTGATGTTTTTATAAAGTTTATTTTTTTCTCTTCTAAGATTCTTGGTGCAAGGAGTGCATAGTGCCCGCAAGGAGTGAATAGGCCGAGTCGAGATAGACTCAGAATCTCAAAAGAGATAACGTGAATTTAAAGTTGAAGTGCAAGGTGTGCACAATTGTTTAGTTGAAGTGAAAAGAGTGCACAATTTCTCAGAGGAGAACAAAGAATGGAGAATAACCATGCAAGGAGTGCATCGGGTAAACACTTTGTTTAAGTATTGAAGAAGTATTAGAGGAGACGAATGCAAGGAGTGCGTGAGGATATTTTCTCAAAAATATCTAAGTCTGAAACTCGTTGGAAGTTCTAGGGACACAACGAGTGTGCCCGAGGTCTATAAACCTCGGAGGAACAAAGCTCATAAGAGATAACGAGTACAAGAGTTCTGCAGGAGGGACTTAGAAAATTTCTAAGTCAAGAGATTTATAGTGCCATTAGAGCATAAAGGAGGGTGCCAAAGATCCTATTTATCTCATGTAGTCAAGATTAGGAAGGATAATGGTCATACTATTTAAGAAGAGGAATATTCATTGTTTTAAGAGTCGAACAATTAAGATCTATTCAGGAGGATCCATGGTATTTCATCACCCTTACATATGGAGAAGTAACGTGGGGTTTAAACCTGTGATTTGTTGAGACTTCACGCATTCAGGGAAGTCATGGATCGAGTTCAAAAGAGAAGTTATAGAAGAATGGAAATAAACAGTTGAGATCCATTCGAGAGTGTGCAAGAGAGTGAATAGTTGTTGGATCAGGAGGAGTTGTGTGAGGGTTAATCGGTGAAGTCCTTAGGACTTTGCGCATTAGGGATATTTGGCACGTGGATTTAATCGTAGTCATCCGAAACTCGAGGACACGTGTCAGTAGATTGTGTACTCTGGTGGATTAGCACTTTGGAAGAAGTTAGTAGTGGAGGTTCAAGAGTGGAGGAACCCCGAAATCCCTAAGCCTCGGAGATCATCTCGTTCATCCATTGGAGAGGACACACATCATCAGATCAAAAGATCTAGAGGATAGATACTCCGAAAGAATGGAATGAAGAGGAGGTCAATATCTCCGAAGTCCCGAAGCCCAGAGTTGATTAGGACTATTGATTAGGGGAAGAACATGTGGCAGGAAATCCAGAGGTCCGAAACTATGAAGGAAATAGAGGGAAGTGTTGTGAGGTCGCGAGGGCCTGAAGGCCGGAGTAAAATCTAGTTGTCTGTTGGAAAAGGACGCATGGTGACAAATCCCATAGTTTGGGGACATGGCACTTCGACGAAATTGAATCGTCGTGTAGATAGGAATAAAATACCAGGAGTCCCGAAAGGCATCCTAGCCATTGATCAAGAAGGGGACACATGGATTATGGAGAAGACCCTTTGACATTTCGACGATCCGAGAGATTTGTGGAAAACACGTTGTGAAGAAATCGTCGAATCCCAGAAAACGTAATTTGAGCCGTCGATCTAGGCATTTTTTTGAAAGTCGTTGATCTTTCCGCCTAATGCTTGATAGTTCGAGGATTTCGTCTTGGGAAACAAAAAGGATGAATAGTCTCGATGTACCAAAAATTTTGGGGATTGAAGTTTTGGACCACGTTTTTGGCCCTCGGTCTCCGGGGAGGCTCTTCCAACACTTCGGGACTCTCAAAAAATAAAATTTGCATTTGGGAAGAAATTTTAAGGACCTGGGTATTGAAATTTTGGGCTCAGAGGGAGCCTATGAGCTAATTTCATCTCCTAACTAGAACAATCCTAGACTGGGAGGTTGCGCAGACCCCAGAAGAGGGTGGGATCTGCATCACTTTGGAGCCACTCTTCCTATTTACCAGGGCTCCTTAACTTGTTTCCCTACTCTATGGGAATCAATTCATATGTATTCAAATTAGTTTTAGCCTTCATTATGATTATATTTGTTATTGTTGTCATTTTATTGTACTCTAATTCCTATTCTCCAAGATCATGCATTGTATTGGGACACCATTTTGTCTCATTGCCTTGGCCCTTTTATTTCATGGAACACTATTGTATCATTATTATGAGATATCTTAATGATCATGGGTATTACTACCTCATCCATATTGACATATTGTACACATACCACCTTTTTTATTTATTGTTGACAAGTGTTTCTTCGTCACCCTTTCATGGGTCAGCCTCCTTCCTTGGACACTCCACTCCCTCGTTGGTCCTTTTTGTACTTGGGAAAATAAACTGTGATGTATTTCCTTAATAAAATTTGTGCCTAGCCTCACACATTAGGAGACAATATATTATCACATAAAAAATACTCACTTTCAATATTTCTAGTAGTATTACATAAGTATGTCACTATTAGCATGCATAACCTCCATTTTCAACTCCTTTCCACCACCATATGGCCTTAAACTCATTGAAAACATCATATTCAAACATTGAAGTTGACCAAAAAGGTGTAACATAGGAAATACCCCAAAAACATGCACTCAAATAGTGCATATAATACCCTCTAAAGTTGCAATGCTTCGTTAAAAAGCCAATTTTGATTGTTTCTAGCCCTCATCAATGCACCCAAAACTAACATTATGGGAGGTTAGTTGTATGTGAACAATCCTAAAACCTAATTTATATTGTTAATATTTATTTGGTCATATTTAGTCACTATTTATAAGACCATATCAAGGGGTTTTAACCATTATTTTCACTATAAATTAAACATTTGAGGTCACTCCATTCATCCACTATCACAAATAGGGTTATGCTATTGACATATTACTAGAATATTAAGGACCTCTTCCTTTTGATAGTATATTTATTTCCTAGGTTCCTTGCTTATCAACCAAGGAGAGAGTCACAACCACATCAAGGAAGCCAAGGACCCATCCCAAGGAGGGGCTTTGGATCCCATCAACTTGAACAAGCTCATCCACAGGTGTAGATTTGATCTTCTCATTGGTAATGGAAAAATATTTACATTTTTTCATATTTATTGTTTGTGTTAATGTAATGGTTTATTTATTTTTGTATTTATAGCATGAATAAGATAGGGTTTGAATATTGTAAAGTAGACTTAGGTTTTTCTTTTCTAACTCTAAACACCATTTTGTATGGGATTAATATGCAACATGGGGGGTTCACTCAATGAAATTTTGACGTAGCATGTTCATTCATGGTATAATAAAGAGTATCCCTAATTTCACTAGATATTGAAAAATCCCTCTAAATCCTTTTGTTAAACCCCCATCCCAATACATATTTACAATTTTAAAACCCATATTTTTACTGGATATCCTAGGCATCCATTTTTTCATGGAATTTTTAATACCACTTTTTATTTCTACTTCTTGTATGGAAATATGATGTAACTCTTGTATTCCCACAAATCACAAAAATAATCCAAAAATAAGAAAACAAATGGACCAACATCCCAACATAGGGATATGCCACTGTAATAATATAGCCTTCGGTTCAAGGGCCTGGTGTTATACTACTTTAAAGCTCGTATTTAGTATAATACATGGTCATGCATTTTTTAGGAAGGGGAATTATTTAACTACAAAATATAAGATTATAAAACCTTTATGCATAAACTTGTTTTGCATCTCCATATGAAAAACTAATGAAATCACACCAAATCGACAACATTAACTTCTTGCAAAAGAAACTTATAGTTTAAGAACCTAGTGGTTGTATTTTTGAAAAAACACCATGAACATGAAGTCTTTTATTATGATTATATTTATCAAAACTTTTTTCTTTAACTAAGCACCCAAAGGAAATAACATTGATTGTAGGACCCAAAAGCATTTTGGGTTCATGGATGAAAGAATAAAAAAAATGGGGAGTGGAGGGAATCCTTGTTTACAACCTATATGATGTAACCAATAAGGTAGAAACATTGAGATGCAACAAAATTCATGCGTTGATATAATGGAAAGTGAATAATATTATTCTCCTTGTAAGTTATTCAGAGTTCTCAAGTATAGTGTGTGAAAAAATAGAAAATCAAATGACAAAACATTGCCAACAAATTCTACTTGAGGGATTTGGACTATTGGTTTTAGGTGAAGATAATTTGCCCTAAAATAAGGACACCGACATAATCCACTGTCTTTACAAAATACATACATGGATACAAGTTTCATTGTGAGGAACCCTCTTTCATAACAATTTAAAGAGCTCTTGAATATTTTGAGGTTGGTGAGGCCTAATATTTTATATTTGAATTCTTTTCAAACCTTAATTAGCTCATTGACCGGTATTATTATAACAACTAAGAGGCATACAAAATTAATGTATCAAGGTCATGTTCAAGATACAATGGAGAGAATCATATTTGAAGTGTTGGGTTACGTACTACAAAGTAGCATTGAAGAGGTTAAAATATCCACTCTACATGATCTCCAACAACTAGTGTCATTATTTGTTCATTAATATAAAGGAGACATACTCAAATATTTGCTTGGACTTATCAATTTCACAATTAAGTTGAATATAAATGATAAACAAAGAGGATCAATAGGCAAGTTGCAACAATTTGTAAGAAATATAGTGAGTAGAGATATAATGGCAACAACAATGCACATACCACCTTCACTTGAAGAAGAGACTGCTTCAGCATGGCTGGAGCCCTATGTGGATAATATTGGGATTACTCTTACCAATATTAAGGTAGATCCAAATTATGGAGTGAAAACAAAGTTTTTACTTGACATTTTGTCTCGATGTGAGATAAATAAAAAGAAACTATTAGTTCCCAGTTAGTACCTACCCCCTCTAACTCTTTTAGTAAAAAGGCTAATGGAACAAAAAAACTAGAAAAAAGGTTTTGAAATATTAAGACTAGAGGGTAACACTCTTTTATAACTCATGGAAATAATTTTACTTCTATTATCCTTGATGATTAATTTGAATTCATCCTTTAAAATAGGGCTAATAATGCTAGAAATTTTATTTTCTTCCTCCTCCCTAAAATCTAGAAAACTCTCTTAATAGGGATAAATATTGGAGCCCACCTCAAATTGGATACAACATCAATTGTGTCCTATTCTCCTATCTAAAAAAACATTTATCTAAAAAAACATTTGATGGATTTATTAACTCTTATAACATTCCCACTATAATCCCCAATTTAATTAATGCTTAATGTAGATATAATATGTGGCTATGACCAAGCGATGTAATTTGCGAATTGTATTTCTATGTTTTAATAATAAAATGTGATTCCAGTTGCTAAGGGGACATGGACATATATCAGGGTTGAATTAATCCACAAGAGAGGGAAGGGTCTAGGAGAATGGCCAAGAGGGATCCAATGGGGAATTATCCATGTATATTAATTCAACCCATTTTCCCTGACATTGCTATTTGTATATGAACCTTCTAATTTCTTATTGAGTGTTCCCAAAGACAGTCATTGAATACATGTAAGAGGGTGGGTGTGAGTGGTCACATCCCAAATTTATTGAACACATGGGGGTTGAGTAAAATCAACTTGGGGAAGTGTGTGAGTCAAGCAAGCAATCCAAAGGAGAGGAAATTTGTATGAATTAGGACAACAATTTTACACAGTCAGATTTTTGTTCATGAGGAGCAAGTAGAGAGAAAGAAAGAGAGCTTGTAGCTGGTGCAACCATGGAGGACAAATTCTAAAGCAATAAGGAGCGTATTTGGAGCTAGAAACTGAATATCCAGGTTATTGGGCCTAAAGGGTGAACTCTTGAGTGAGTTTCACTAAAACAACAAGTGTTTGTTGTTGTTGTTGGTAGTTTTCCTAGTAGTGAATTCCATTGAGTTCCCAACTGAGATATTCCTAGCTACCTATGCCAGAGAGACCCTAATAAATGAATGGGATACCCAAGGGATTGATATCAGTGAAGGGGTACATTCCTTGTTTTGGTAAGGTCAAGAGGAAGAGAGTTGGTGGAAAATAGAGATAGCTATAGGAGAATACGAATGGGTTGTGAGTTTATGAGTTGTGAGTGGACACTAAGAAACCACCCTCTTTTGTGGATTACTTAGGATAGCCAGTCTATGGTTGGGTGGAACATCTGTCCCAAGTAGCTTGTTGCACATATATTATAAAAGATAAGTGTTTAATCTCATTGATGTGTTATTTATGACTTTAATTGTTGTACATGATCTCTGTGTATTTGGAAATAATTTATATGTTTTTGTGTTGAATTATTAGGCTGCATTCATGTTGATTTTATCATGTTGTATATGCATCAAGTGAATGGTATTCGACAATAGTTAAATCTGGTTTAAATTCGTAGGTGTAGGCTACAAGAATTCAAGAGAATGGTATTCGACAATAGTTAAATCTGGTTTAAATTCGTAGTTGTAGGCTACAAGAATTTAATTAGTTAGAAAAATATTGTTTTTATGAGTATTCTACACCATAATGTCCCTTGGTCGGGATGGGGTATGTTACAGTATGGTAGAAAAGCACCTGGTTCAAACACTAGGATTGTATGGGCTAAGAACCAATGTGAATTTTAGAAAAAAATCACTATTACAGATTTTCCTGTGATGAATTTGGGGAAAAAGAGAGAAAAATTAGAGTGGAATTCCCGAATTTGTGAGTAAATTCGAGAGAAAATTCCTCATGACAGTCGAAGAGGTGACCTGGGGCATAAATATATAGGTTGAAGAGTTGAAATCGATTAGGAATTGTCAAGTTTCATGTTTTAATGGTTGATGTAGTGTTGCAGGCAGTTTGGTGAATTGATGTTCGAGATCACTTTTGATCTCGAGATTGACAATGGATATTCGCCATGATAGATTTAAAAATTTCATAAGGTTCAACCATTCGAAAGGTTGATCAAATCAACGTCCATGATTCATTTTTTGGGTTTTTCAAATGGATCAAATTGGTGGTCTATATTCATTTCAGTTGTTGGGAGGATGGAACATAAACAATGACCAAGATCATTTTCACTAATAGATCGACGACTTAGATTCATTGGGGATTTTGGTCGAAAAATTCTAAGTGTGGAAATTTTCCAAGAGAAGGAAATTTTCCAAGATAAATTTTCGATGGCTGACGGGCGGGTTGGCTAGTTTGGAGGGTGTGAAAATTGGATGTTGGGGAGTTGGGCCAATGGTCGATGGTCAGATCGGAAATTCGGGAAAAGAGTCATGTGTGACCAAAGGAAAGTATCGATCACCGATCAACCAATGAAGTCAAATCAACGACTTAGATTGCATGTGATTTGAGATCAATGACTTATATTTAAAGGGTTTTTATAGTAGTAGAACAATGAATTTATGCGAACTTTTTGGGTTTCTAAACGTCATTAACTTGCAGGGCATTGTTTAAGGCCTAAATGAAGTTTTTAGCCTATCAAAATGTATGATAATAGAGTATACCAAGGTACACTTTGTTTCTTTAGCTCAAATAAAATAACTTAGAGAGAGCTATCCAATGAGCTAAATTGTTTGTAAAATGAAGCTCGTATGAGAAAGTTACAACCAAAACAATAAGGATAAAATTTTGGGACCATATGTCTTCCAGAAGGCATAACTAAATTCTTAGAAGTTCGTTTGAGGTGTAGGAGAATTCTATGGAAAGATTATGATCAATAGAAGACATACATTGAGTTAGTTTTGGGTTATGGATACTTGAAAATGTGCAAGAAGAGAAATAAGACACCTATAACATACAAGGGTAAATTGAGAGAAACAACTTAAATTTCTTCGGACCATAACTTTCACGTCGGAGCTAAGATTTGAGAAAATTAATAGTCATTGGAAAGGTATTGAGGATTAGAAGAAATATGTTAACCCATAATTTTGATTTTGGAAATAAAATTTCTTAGAAATTAATAAATAGATTTATGTAGCAGTAAACGAGTGGAAATTGCAACATGTAAATGTTGTAACGTTTCTCTTGGAACTCATACTGAGGCATGGTTGAAACCATTGGAAAGATATTTCAGAGAGTAATGCATATAAGAAATCAAATTTTGAATGGGTCTAATGTGTCCTTCATAAATTGATGAAGAAATAACTTTTATTCTAATGGATGAAATGTCTAATGCTATTCATATTCTAACAATAATTATTACATGCACATTTCTTGCAAAAATAGAGGTATAGAAAAGGAAATTTGGTTCTTATATGAGGACTGGAGTTATGGAAGATTCCCAGGTATTTTACATCCATGAGGAAGATATAAGGGGTATATATGTTAGTATGGGTAATGTTGAAACATAGTCAAATGGAAAAAGAGATAGGCAAGATTCTATCACTACGAGAATCCTACATAGGGAAGTGAAGATCTATAGAGATGATAATGAAAATATTATGAAATCTCGGGAAGAGATAATTCAAATATTAAATATGTTGCATAATCAAGTCGACAAGGACTCTTGCACCATGCAACCAGCTAGTGCTAGACAAGTGTCAACATCCATATCCCATAGAGAAAAGGATGATCATGGAAATGATAGGAAGTAAAGAAGTCCAATGGAATAAATCATGCAAGTTCAGGTCCATGGATCAACCCAAGTGTGTCTCCTGTTAGGATGCAAAGAAGAAGGTCTGGGGAAGAAATCTTACAAGGTGATATCATTAAGATCAAGCCACCTACTTTCAATGGTGAGCACTGGAAGGGAGAAGAGGTTGATTACTGGCTATTGGAGATGAAGAAATATTTCCAGTTGCTTGACTACTCCTCTCAGGTAGAAGCTAGAAATTCCACCTACCAATTGCAAGGAAAGGAAGCCATGTGGTGAGATTAGCTTAAGAAAGAAAATAAAATTTATGAGAAGAGGATATCATGGAGGAAATTCAAAGAATATTTTGAAGATAAATATTTTTCTGAGCATTACTATGAAAGGAATATGAAAGAGTTCTTTGAACTCAAGTTGGGACCCATGACAATGGAGGAATATGAGAAGATGTTATTTGAATTGTTTAAATATGTTGACTTCATCAAGGATGAGAAGGTAAAAATAAAAAGGTTTCTATGTGGTTTACCCTCCTTCTACAGTGACAAGATTCAATATGATAACCCCAAGACTTTGGAGGAGACCATAAGGAGAGAAAGACATCTCTATGAGAAAAGTAGAGGAAGGGCAATTTTCCAAAAAGATTGGAATGAAAAGATGAAATGGAAAAAGGATCAAAGGTGGAAAGGTTTTAAGCCACCATTTTTTTGGAATAACTCCCAAGAAAATCAGTAAGGTCAATCAACCCAAAATGAAAAACAATACTATAGAATATTTTGGGAAAAATCCAAGGTAGCAGATTGTACAATGTTGGGGATGCAAGGGAAATCAATTATATAGGGACTACCCTCACAAAAGACAAAGAATGAGGATTGTCCACAACATTCAGGAGGATGAAACATTGGAATACATTGGAGGAAGCATGCCAAGGAGTTATGCAACCTTGGACAACAATCAAGCAAAGTATCAATCCCCCGTGATTGAAGTGGAAGGTAAGATTGATAACCAACCCTTAGAAATTTTAATTGATTATACAAGTCACCATAGTTACATAAATTATAACATTGTTGAAAGGCTTCACTTGAAAAATAGAAAGCATAAGAAATATGGGTTAGTTCAGTTAGCCATGGGGGCTAAGAGGAAAATCAATGAGTTAGTTAAAGATTATTCGACAAACATGAATGGACTCAACATAAAGGTAGATGTAAAAATCATACCATTGTGTTCATATGATTGTCTAATTGACATGGATTGGTTCGAAAAACATCACGTTGTCCTAGATTGTTACAATAATAAAATTGAATGTATTGATGAATAAGGGAAACAGGGAAAGTTTCAAGGCATTCCAAGAGTTGTAGCTATTAGAGAAATTTCAACTATGTAGTTGAAGAAGATTTTTAGGAAGGGATGTCAAGTTTTTGCAGCCCATATGGAAGAGGAAACCAAAAATAAAGTGGTAAGCATTGAGAACCCTCCATTCTTGAGAGACTTTGAAGCTGTTTTTAGAGAAATCCTAGGATTTCCACCAAAGAGAGACAATGATTTCTATATAGATTTGGTGCCAAGAGATTCTCTAGTGTCTAAGAAACCTTATAGAATGGGCACACCAGAGCTAAAGGAGTTTCATATGTAGCTTAAATAATTGTTAAAGAAGGGGTTACATATTGTTAGGAACCAAATATTAAGATAGCATAGAAAAACCTCGGAATACGTACTCAATGCCTTGAAAAAGAGAGAATTTTAGATAATAAGCCTCTTCGAGGGGGAAAAATCCTTATATACCACATAAATTTCCAAATACAAGATGATTCCAAATGGAAAGGTCTCCTTGGTATATATAGGATACTAGGAGGTATAATTACAACTAATGGAGCCAAGCCGACATAAATAAAATAACGTTACTAATGTAATATTCCCTAATTAAGTGGTAATGTGCCACTGTTTAAGGATTAACGTGCTCCTCCCCTTAAGACAAGTGTTTTTCACAATGCTTGAGTAATTCTGGATGCTTCTGTATAAAAGACTCATCTTCCTAAGCAAAATATTCAATAGGTAGTTTCCTCCACTTAATGAGATACTCTGAAATGGATATATTCCTCAGCTAGTGAATTCTTGTGTTAGTGATAGCTTCAGTCTCCAATACGATTTTTCCTTCCTTGATAAGTTTTGGAAATATAGTTTGAACTAGAATCTTATCATCTATAACCTTCTTTAAGCATCAAACATGGAAAATTGGGTCTACTCGTGAAGATGCAGGAACCTCCAATTTGTATGCCATAGTACCAATCTTTTGCAACACCTTATAAGGGCCATAATACTGTGGTGATAATTTATTATCCTTCTTGTCATTCTTGAGGGAAATTTGTTTGTATGGTTGTATTCCTAAAAGCACCCAATCCCCTACTTCAAAACTTCTTTCACTACGATGTTTATATCCTTGTTGTTTCATGCGATATTTTGCCATGGTTAGGTTGTCCTTTAAGATTTGGAGAACTTGTTGTTGATGCTCGATGTGATATTCCACTACTTGAACCTTAGATTTTTATTTTAGATAATAAGTGATGGAACAAGGGTGGTATCCATAGAATGCCATAAATGGTGCCATTTTTGTTGCAGTATGAAAGGAAGTTTTATAAAACCATTCTTCCAAGGGTAACCATTTGAACCATTGTGTATGTTTATCAGAGACAAAGCAACAAAGGTAGCCTTCTAGACATTTGTTCACTATGTCGATTTGTCCATCAGATTGATGATGATAGGATGAGATATGAGCCAATTGAGTACCCAAAGAGGAAAATGATTTTGTCCAAAAATGTCCAGTGAAGATGGGATCTCTATCACTTACAATAATATTTGGGCTTCCATGTAGCTTTTGAACTATCTCCATGAATGCGATGGAAACTATATTGGATTTGAAGGGATGAGAGAGTGAAACAAAGTGTGTGTACTTGGACAGTCTATCATGATGACACTCTTTCCTTCAGACTTCGGTAACCCTATGATGAAATCCATGTAAACCTCCTCCAAATGATGAATTGGGATAGCTAATGGTTGTAAAAGACCTGGGGTCTTAATTGTTTCCACCTTATTTTGTTGGCTAACCAAACATTCTACCACAAACCTTTGAACATCAATTTTAAGGCCATCCCAAAAAAATTCCTTCTTGACCCTATGGTAGGTTTTCAAAAATCCCAAGTGCCCTCCTACCAGAGAGGTGTGCAATTCCAATAGTACATTTTGTTTGAATTGGGAGTTCTTACATAAATATAAGTGATCTTTGTACTATAGTGAGTCATTTTTCCATGTAAATGTATCTGATGCATTAGAATTTTGTTGCAACCTTTGAATGAGAGTCAACACATTTTCTTAATTCTTCCATTCATCCCTCGCTTCTATTATCCAATTGGGTTGGATGGTTGAGATAGCACAGAGAAAGCCCTCAACATATTCATCCTTTCTTGAGAGTGCATATGCCACAACATTTTTCTTCCCTTTTTTATAGATGATTTCAAAATCATAACCTAATATCTTGGTCACCCATTTTTGTTGTTCTTCTAAAGATAGTATTTGTTCCAAGAATTATTTAAGACTATCATGATCTTTTTTGAACTTGAAGTTCATACCTATAAGGTAAGGGTGCCATTTCTTCAATGCATGTAGTATTTCCATAATTTACTTCTCATAAATGGGTTTGTGTAAGTCATTTCCCTTGGGTGGCCGACTTTCAAAAGAAAGGGTCCTTCCTTCTTGCATTAGAACAACACCAATGCCATTTCCTGAAGCATCACATTCCACAATAAATATTTTTATGAAGTTTGGTGTGGTCAAGACATGAACTTTGCACTTCGCTTATTTAAGTTGTTCGAAATATTGAGTTTCCTCTGTAGTCCATGAAAATGCATCCTTCTTAGTTAATATCATCAAAAGTGTTTCTATTCTTCCATAGTTATGAAAAAAAATTGAGGTAGTAACCTGTCACACCAAAAAATCCTCTAAGATTATTCAATGTTTTGGGAATTAGCCAGTCCATCATGGCCTTAATATTGTTAGGGTCTACCTTGACACCTTCATAAGATACAATATGACCCAAACACTCTACCCCCTTCACCCCAAGGAAACATTTGGATGGTTTAGCATATAGTTGTTGCTTCTTTAGTAGTTGTATCACCTTGTCAACATGTCACACATGATCCTCCCAATACTTTCTATAGATTAGTATATCATAAAAAAATACTAAAACAAATTTTCAAAGGAAGGGCTTGAAAATGGAATTCATCAACCCTTGGAATGTGGAAGGTGCATTTGTAAGGCCAAAAGGCATGACCAAAATTTCATAATGGCCTTGATGAGTTCGGATTGTAACCATTGGATTCCTAGTACGACATCAACAACACCCATGGGTATAGAAATCATTGGACTATTCATTACATATCCCCCACAGTAAGATTTATCTTATTGCATTTTCTTGAGAAATTGATAGTTCCTCCATATACAATCATTACTTGAAACTCTGGCGCTGGATATACAAAGAAATTGAGAGATTTGGCTAATTTATAGTGAATGCAATTATGAGTACGACCAGAATCAATTAGGACTATTACCTTTTTCTTTTTGATATATCCTTCGATCTTGAGGGTTTGATAAGTGTTAATTCCATCCAATGCATTACATGATATCGTGGGATTCAAATATTCAGAATAAATCGCTTCTACATTTTCATCTTGAGATGGTTCTTGTTTTTGTTCTTCTTCCTCTTCACAATATATGTAGAATAATTTCTTCTCACCACACTTATGTTCCTTATTGTACTTGTTGTCGCAATTAAATCATAAACCGTTTGATTTTATTTCCTCCAAATGTTGAGGTGTCAACCTTGTAGGTTGAGGTGTTTTAGAAGAAGGAACAATATTCTCTCGATAGATGTTAGGAGTGGTCCTTCTAGTAGCCATAGCCATATTTTTACTTTCAACATTTCTTTCCACCCTGAATGCATTCTCCAATGGTTTGGGTTCCCAAAGGTGAACCTCATGTTGAATATTATCTATTAAAGTTCCTCTGAATACATCAATCAAGTGCTCATATAGACTATTTGTTACCTTTATATTCAATCTTTGGAAGTTCTCAATGTGCTCTGCAACTGAACCCTTTTTCTTGAGATTTATCAATTGGCTATAGAAGGTATTTTTCCTTGTATACTCATAGTGTTCTATCATTTCTTCCATGAAAATTGTCCAAGTGATGAGTGATTTGCGAGAACAAATCCATCAATACCACACAAATTGATTGGGTTCTAAATATAAATAAGCAATTCTTAACTTTTGTGTATGTGGCATATCATGTAGATCAAATAATTGCTCCATTTGAAGTATCCATGTGATTGTATCCTTGCCATCAAACTTCCTCATATAGATCTTAGGAAAGTGGTTGGTCTTCAACCCAAAGTTAGAGCTTCTCCATTCTTGATTCATCTTCCTTGTGACCTCATCATGAATTCCATGGGATACATTTTCACTTTCAGGTGTCCTCTCTATTAGAAAAAATTTCAATCCTTCCATGATCTCCCTTTTTAAACCCTCCATCTTAGTATCCATTATTGCCTCCAACTTAGCTTCATTTGAATCCATCATCCCTTGTATTTCATCTTTTGTTATTATATTCTTTTGTAAATCATTTATGTCTCTGCGCATTTCTTCACCTTCACCTTCATCAAGAGTCCAAGTAGGATTGTATGGAGGCTTAATTGGTGTAGAAGTTCCCTTTTTTGGTGGCATGTTGGCCAAGTATCACTTTTAAACCTTGATTTTGAGGTGTTTCTACTAGACAATATTTATTTTGTTATATCTACAAAATTTAGGCCCTTCTGGGTATGGAAATTTATTTTTGTAGTTCTCTGATATGTCTTCTCTACAATGACACAATTATCAACAAAATTAGATGTTCCAAGTGGAAGTTATGGAAACTTCCCCACACCTTGCTGATTTTTCTCCCTTCTTGGAGGGCGCACTTGTAAAGCGGGCCAAGATCACAATATCTAATATTTGATTCTGAAACTTGTACCAGAAATACTATAAACTATCCACTCTCCAATGAAATGGGTCTCACTTAATTTGGATACTCACTAAAGAATATATCATTGTTTTACCCAGAAGACCTGTTTGAGACTAGTTAATATGACTAGTTAGATACCCTATCTTGCATAGGGTGTATCTACAAAAGTAGGATGACCCAGAAGAAGTTTTTCTTAACACAGATACCTTAATAATTTATATGAATATCCTATGTATTTTCGAGTATGAAATATTACATAAAATAGTTTATATCTAAAATTACGAGATGACTAAATTCAGGATGATTTCAGAACCCTATCTTACACAAGATATATCTATGAAATTTTAAGTCCTCAGGAGAAGAAAGTTTTACCGAACATACATTGATCCGTTTGCTAAATATCCTCCAAGGGGTTCCTTCTGAAACACTGTAGAAAAAAAGTTATAGCAGAAATTCCAAGGTGTCTCAGGTGTAGCAGCGAAACCCCAAGACCTTGAGCTCTGATACCAAATGTTAGGAACCAAATATCAAGATAACATAGAAAAAACTCATAATAAGTAGTCAATGCATTGAAAAAGAGAGAATTTCAGATAATAAGCCTCTTTGAGGGGGAAACCTCCTTATGCACCACATAAATTTGCAAATACAATATGATTCCAAATGAAAAGGTCTCCTTGGTATATATAGGAGACTAGGAGGTACAATTACAACTAATGGAACCAAGCCGACATAAACAAAATAACATTACTAATGTAATATTCCCTAATTAAGGGGTAATGTGCCACTATTTAGGGCTTAGCACATATACGTGTTGTGACCACAACAACCCCCATTTTAATTTTTCTTTTACAAGCAAAAGGAAATGGCCCCCTAGTAAAATTTCAAACCTATTTCCTAATCCTCTATTACTTGAGCCTAATTCTATATATTTTCATACATTGAGGGAGTTGGGTGTTTTAATCTTGATTGATGACTATCTTTGAGTGGTGTTGATTATTCTTTTCGATTTGATGATTTCAAATGTCTTCATAATGTTTATTGACCTATGATGTTTCATTGAAATTCATGTGGTATAATTGATTCCTTATCTTCTGAAATTTTGTTGATTTTGAACTGCTTGGTGATCTCATGCGGCGACAAGGTTTATTCTATTGAATGTCCTGATTGCCTAACTCAAACTATGCATCTTCTTGCTGGCATAATTGTGCTTCATGTTTTCATCTTTGTGCTTTCACATGCAGTTTCTACTCAATTGTTTCGAACTTCAAGTCTATATTGTGTAATTGCCAATTCTTCTTTTGAGTTGAGTCTTGGCACATGTAGTTTCAAGAAATTCATCTACAACCATCATTTTATCACTCAATAAACCTAACTCTTTTTTCTAAATTGACTTATAAGTAGGGAATATACTATTTATCGTATCGATAAGTATTCTTTTGGTTGCATGGTCGATGCAATTACTTTGTGTTGCAAGCGTAGGTTTGTAGAGACACATTATTCACATGACCACCCTATATTTAAGAGGTCTATGGTGGAATTTGTTGGGTGGTTATATTATTTATACTGAAATTCTAGTCGAGGTGGATCTACTGATACTAAAAGTAAAAGGTTAGCGTGGTTCGACTGGGTAAATTTGAAGTCGAAGTCATCGATAACAAGTTGAAGAGGTCAAAATACGAGCAAATGGAAACTGGCTGAAGACCAAATGGAGATCGATTGGTAATCAACTGGTAAACTGACTTAGAGTCGACTGTAACAGAATCATGAGATTCACATGATTTGTAGAAAATGATTTGCGTGGATCTGTAATTGTTTTTGGGAGTCTTCTTTAGGGATTTTCCTATTGTAAATATTATAAATAAGGTGTGTTGTAATGCTGTAAAATATAATATTCAAGAGAAATCATTTTAGAGGTTGTTGTCCATGTAGATGTAAGTTGAATTGGCTATAGGATTGTTCTTGTGTAAATCAAGAATGTATGATGTTGATTGTGTCTTAGGTGTAGACCAAGGTTAGGCATGTAACCTTTTGTTCTGAATGAATAATACAACAAGAAAGAAAAACAATCAAGGAATAATGGTTTTCCCATTTAGGTTTCCATGGTAAAATATATGTGTACTTTGTGTTTTCTTTGTCATTTATTTTCTTGATTAAATATTTCTTCCTCTCTTCTGCTAGGTTTATTGTGGAAGTGTTTCTCATTTCCCAACATGTGGTATCAGAGCCAGGTTTAACAACCTTGGATCTGAGCTAAACCCAATGTTCAGTAAGAGACGAAAGTCATAAATATTTAAATATTATGCTTAAATAATGGTGAGTATCTCGAGAATAGAGATAAAAAAAATTCAATGCCCATAATTTTGAGCTTTGGAAGCTTAGAATTGAAGATTTTCTTATAGATCAAGAAAAATGGGAAACAATTTGTCCAGTTACCATTCCAACATATATGTCAAGGGAACAATGGGAGAAAATAGAGAGAAGGGTATGGAGTGTGATTCGACTTTGTCTTGTAGATTTAGTACTACTGAATGTCTCAGGTGAAGATTTAGCTAAGAAACTGTGGGTCAAGTTGGGGATCTTGTACCAGTCAAAATATCTGTAAATAAGTTGTTCCTTAGAAATAAATTGTATATTCTAAGGATGAGTGAGGTAAATTCAGTGATTGATCATTTAAATGCGTTTAATACTATAATAATCTAGTTATCTATTGTGGATACTAAAATAAATAAGGAGGAGAAATGTGTTATCCTATTATGTTCTTTTCCAGACTCCTGGAATAACTTTGTTGTGGATATAGGGAGTAATTCAACCACATTAGCACTAGAAAACGTGGTTGAATCTCTACTTTTATAATAAATGAGAAGGAAGATCATGGAAGGATCGACTAAAGATGCATTAGTGGTAAGAGGTTGGTCGATTGATAGAGATAAAGGAAAATGATCCAGTATAAAGTCTAAGTTGAAGGGTAGATCTAAATCCTTGGTTCAGTAGACAACAAGATGATCCTAGAAATGCATTAAAGTTGGGCATTAAAAAAAGAACTACAAGTCAAAGGAAAAAAATCCAATACATGATCCGATGAGAAGCAGTTGAGTGAGAGAAAGATGACTCTAGATAAGGGAGGCAATGTGTACCTGACATCGACGAGTACACAATTAGATCAACATGTTTTGTTGATCGAATCAGGAGAATCCTATCATATGACACCACATAGATAACTATTATTTGAATATGAACTATATGGAGGGGATTTTTTCTTGGAGGACAAATTGACGACCAAAATTTTTGGACGAGAAAGAGTTTGAATGCCACTATAGGATGGGAGGAGTAGAACCCTTCCAGGTGTGCTACATATTTCGAGTTTGGAAAGAAACTTGATATATGTCAGCAAGATGAGTGATGCAGGGGTGCATACTCTATCTCAAAAGGATATGTGTAACATGGTCAGAGGTGTTGTGGTGTTAATGAAAGGAATTCGGATTGGAACCCTATACAAGTTATTAGGGAATGTTGACTTGACTCGATGCAACAACATTGTTTTCCTTGAAGTTGAATTGACTTCAAATCAACTCAAATTGACTTGGGTTGAGTGTTAGGGACCTAATACCCTAACTTCTCATGTAGGTAGAATAATATATTTCCATGTAATAAAGGAAAATACTAGTTAATAAGGCCTATTTAATAAATATGAACAAGTTAATGTAAGAAGACATAATAGAATCTTCCGCTTATAGAAAACTCTTCCTCTAGAATGTTCTTTAGAAGATAGAATTAGTATAAATACGAGTAGACAATATGAGAAGGATTTGTCTTGAGAATTATTGTAATAGAGATCTACTCTGCTAGAGGTTTCCCCCTTGAAGAGGCAATTGAACATTGTTTCCTATCAATAACGATATTATTCTTGTGTTGTGGAATCCATCTATTTGTTGTTCCATTGTTATTCTTTGTAGTATCTCTATTTTTCTGTTGTTGAATCCATTGTTATTCACTACAATATTTATTCTTATGCTATTATAATAGATCTAGTACCTACCAAGTGGTATCAGAGAATCTTTATTGGCATAAACTATGGGTAATTTTTTTCCAGGGAAGAGACATATTCCGACATCTTAAAGCTACAAAGATCTGTCATTCAACGCATAAATACATGGTAGAGGAAGCATACACGTAGGAAATACAAGTGGCATTGAATAACACATTGTTGGCTAGCCTTATAACCCCTATTGGTACCCCTTCGATTGGTAGTGCATCAAACATCATCTGTATATGGATTGGCCTAGATACCCTGAAGTCCTTTGTAGATAAATCGATGGACTGCATGATTTCTATAGTGCCATAGAGAAAAACACTCGGGAATATATTCTCTACTACCTGGGTAGTCTGGTAGTATGGCTAAGGGAACAGTCTAGCCTCCTTAGTTGATACCCTGAGATATTGGTTCGAGTACTACTGTTGGACCTCACACGTATCTCATAGAGCTATAGAACATGTCAAACCCTTGTCTGTAGAAACCTTGAACACCCTACCCCTTGGGACATAAAAAATAAATAGAATAGACAAGATCTATTTCCGTGCATTTGTGCCTCTTGCATTATGGTTGCGAAATTCCTACAATTTTTTTTTTGTTAATCATTTGGCCATTTCATCACTACAGTATTATTCAGATCAGAGTATAACTCCGCAGGAGTAAAAAAAATAAATGGGTCCTTCCCGCCCCATTATTTTAGACCTATCCTATTGGATTCTTCTCTTCACCCTGATCATAGTGGTACCTATCATTTTCAACCATTCTTTTCCCAAGGAACCAATCCCTCCCCGACACCCTTATTTGACACTTATCTCATTGAATTCCTCTTTTCACACTAAACATACTCATATATATCACTTTTCACTCTTTTTTTGTGGTCCCATTTCCCTTCTTTTGTTCCCCTCTTTCACCCATGGTCACCACTCGCAATCCAAAATTCCTTCACCTACAAGATTAATCCAAACAACACAAGGTCGACATACAAATACTAACCTCTGAAATGAATTCCAATAATTATCTCTTGGACACCTTCGAGGCCAAAGTTATAGGTGAATTGGTAGAGGTTACAGGTGAATTGTCTTCCCTCACCTAGTGGTTAAAACATTCCCTCATCTCTCCCTCTTGTTGTAACCTAGGTCTCCATTCCTGCCTCTTCTCTCTCTTTTCCCTATGCCTTCATAAATTTTTCACATTCTGGTCAGTTTCCCATTTTCGAGTGACTTGGTTCTTATTCGTTTCTTTCCTGTTTGAGTCTTTGCGCATTTCTATATTTGTTTTTCCTAAACGATAAAATGCATGTCATATTTGGTTTGGAATGCTTGTCATCATGTTTTCCATTGATTGATCTCAGATCAGATCAACCAATCCTTTTGATATACATAGGAAACACCCGTGGACAAACGCAACCATTCAGAATGGTCATTTTTGGGCCAGGATTGTCAAAACGAACAGTGAAATTTTCAACAGTAAATATCCACCAGGCCTATTAGATCAATGGATCTCATCCATTCGGGGGTGAATAATCATGCGGTTTTTAACATCACCCCTTCAAGATATTTTCATACTTTACCACTAGAAATTCCCGAAGTGTTGAAGTGACAGACTCCCGAAGTGATGAATTCTTGAAGTACCGAAGTGTCGAACTCCTGAAGTGCCGAAATCCTGAAGTATTGAAGTAGAATGCGAGTCGAAGTCCTGAATATCCAAAGAGATTAAGTCCTGAAGAAAATATGGACCGTCCATCAATGGGAACATGCAACAGCAAATCATTCGCTTCAGAGATTTCTCCTCCGAGAGATTTTCATTCCTAACTTTTGAAACTCCCGAAACCCAGATTTCTGAAGAAAATATGGATCGTTCATTGGTCATGATGTGTGGTGACAGATCATTCACTTCAGATATTTTCCTCTGGGTTATTTTTGATGTTTCACATTCAACACACCCGAAGCCCGAAATTCTGAGGTGAATCTGGACCATTGATCCCAAGTCAATGAGAACCGTTGATCCTTTTAGTAGGTAAATTTCACCCAGATCATAGATTGTAGTCAGATCGATGACCATACATCATTGCAGGGACCCAAAATTCTCGGATGTTAATTTTGTAGAGTGGTCTCGCAATTGGAACCACGTTATTGTTGGAAAGGGTACGTGGCATCTTATGGGTGATTGCGGGCCCAAAGCGATGTGGGAGCCAAACCACCCTCATCAACTTCTGAAATCACATTCCTAAATGACATCAAGTCACTACATCACCTCCACTTATTCCACTCACACCTCCTCTCACCTTTTGACATCATTCCTCACAGGCCATCTACCCTCGCATCCACTCATCTTGCCTTCCTATTGGATTCCCGCCTCCACGTATTCATGTTCACGACCAACTCATCACAGAGAAAGAAAGAAGAAGGGCCAGTTACAGTCAATACAGAGTGTGCTTAGCTTCCGAAAGCTCAGGCACAGATAGAGAGTTAAGTCTCAGTCTCAAGTCGACGCAGATTAGTTCTAGGACACTTCAACAGACTATGATCATGCAACCAATTGTCTCTAGTGGCCTCCAAAATCTCGCATACATTCCATCGTTCAAAAAAGAGATCTTCTATGTCACTCTGAGGCCTATTTTCTACCAATTCAATTCCTCCAGTGCATGCATCAATTCTGTCTCATAGACAGTAGTAGTTTTAGTCAATTAATTCCATCATTTTCTTGTATTAGGAACAAGAGTGGTCTTCTATGTGCGATTAGAGACACTCTTTTTTATTAAGTCCAGTTTCATAGTCAAGTTAATATTTTTTTTAAAGAACATTTACCTAAATTAGGTCTCAGTCCCCTCAGGATGAGAGCCTCTGCAACTCTTTTAAATAGTTATCTTTTGGATATTAGAAAGGTCAGATTTGTTTGGGGAAAGAATAGAAATGCATCAGACTGGTTGGACCTGTTCTATGCATGGATTAAATCTCTCTACTTGGTGAACATACTCTTGATGAAAGTGTTTCATTCAAATATTGATGTGGTTTTATTCTTATCTTGAATGCAGTTTTTGATTTGTGCAACATACGTTTCATTTCCTTTCAGCTATTGTATAACTTGTTTTTACTAATATGCCACATGCTGAATAGATAATTCTTTGGTGAAGATTTGTTTTATTTGCAACCTATGGGAGTAACTGTGTTTTTGATACATGCTTAATGTATTGAAATGATATTTTAAGTATTGAACTTCTCGCAACAACTTATTCATCGAGTATTTTTTTTTCCCTTTGTTTTTCTATTATTTCACTGGTTTGTCATTAGTGTGCCACCAGCCAAGGAGGACCCTCATTTGTATCATTCTTCCAACCCAATCTCCCTTTTGTCTTGATAGAATAACCATCTGAGAAAAAAACAAAAAATTAAAAGAAATAATCATTCTAAACTGATAGGTGGTGTAGCTTTTCCCTTTAGTAGTTGGGTGCAGACTTTAGGACCAACATTTTCTGGCACCATTACCGAGGAACGAAGTAATGAAATATATTTCCCCTGGAGAATGAAAATTGATTAGCTCTGACCTTTAATGGTGAACAAAGATCAGATACAGACAAACTGCCAACTTTCACCTGGACACTTCACTGAGTAAAGTTTGAAGAAGAAATACTGGTGTGCAAAAAAGGATTCAATAGATCCAAATCTGAAAACAACAAAGCCAAGAAGGCTCATTCTAACCCTGAGAATAACACAGTAGCCTTTGATCTAGAAAGGAAACTAAGAAAATCCACTGTAGCTCAGAGATATACTTCCCTCCTCAAGGGTAAAGCTGCACAAAAAGAGCCTACGTCTAATCACAATCACACAAAGCTTTAATTTGATAGCCTCGAGAATCATAATTCCAAAGGGGCTCATACATCTTCAACTCCTGATTCTACTTCAGTATCCAGTCCTACATCCACCCCTGTATCTCCCATAAATTTGTAGATTCCTATTATTCAACCCATGGTCATCAACATGATGGATGCCATAATTGATGCTAGATATGCACCCCTAGTTTTGCCTATAGCCTTGCATGCCTTCCCATCCATAGATTACATGAAATATTTACCAAGATATAATGGGGAAGGTGACGTAAATGCTAAGGAACATTTGGTAGCCTTTTATAGCTTTGTAGACAACTTTAACATTGATTATGCAGATGTGTGGATGAGGTTGTTCCTACAGAGTTTGGATGGGGATGTCATAAAATGGTTCATAGGTCTTCTTCTAGCCTCCATTGCAGATGTTGAGGTGTTGGATGAAAATTTCATAAAGCAATAGGGAGATAGGAGATATTAACTCTACTACATCACTGAGTTTAGGACCCTAAAGAGAAAGAATGGTGAATCTATTTCAGATTTAACCAAGAGATTCAATAAGATGTATGGTAGAATCCCAGATGAGACCAAACTAGCTAAAGCCTCTGCCAAAATCACTTATTCTAATGCATTTGATGCATATTTCTACCTCCTCTTAAGAGAGAAGATCAACCACACTATTGTCCATGCAGGAAGCATCCATTGAAGTTGAATCTAATATTTTGGCATCAGACAGACTAAAGACTAGATCTGATAAAGAGAAGAAAAAACAGAGAGAGGATCCCCCCTACCTCCTCTAACTCAGCCACATATGATCCAAAAATTGAGTAAATGACCAAAACTTTGAAAGCTATGACTTCTAAAATAGCCAAGCTAAAATGGGAATCCAAACAGCCAAACAGAGCTTTTCAAGGGGCTGTAAATAGAAATCAAAATCAGTTCAGAAGGCTTATTGATGCCTCTCAAATAATGCAGAGAGAAAGAAGAAATGTTGATGATCAAAGGGTAGTACCTCCTTTCCAAAACAATCAAATCAAGGAGATGGATGCAAACAATGATGCTGTGGATGATACTGATGTTCTTTTTAATGAAACAGATTATTATACCAGTCACTTGACATAACAAGAATATGAGGTAACACAATTTTCAAATCAGTTTGATGATCAGATAACGGAGGAGGGAGTTATTCAAGGTCAGCCGAAGAAGAAATATGATTTGAGGACAAGAGCAGGAACTTCCAAGGCCACTACCTCTTATCAAAACAAACAATCTGAAGTTCCTCCCAAGCCAAATCCAAGTAAATGTATGTCGTCTAAATCTTAGACACCTCCCCCATCAAAACTTGTTGTCCTTGAAATAAAGGAAGTTGATAAGCCACCAACCTTTTTCAGCCTAGAACATGAGCTGAGAAAAATTAAGATCCCTGTACCTTTGACATAATAGTTAAAAAATGATCCTTTCAAGAAATCCATCATGAAAGTTCTGCAACCAACTCCTTCTAGTGTATCTTCTGATGTCATTAGTCTGCAGGATGAAAAACCAACCATTACTATGGGTCCACACATTGAGGATGGATCTGTTGCTTCTCCTCCTTTCTATATATCTTTGAATGTCCATGATAAGATCCTGCATAACTGTCTTATGGACTCTGGATCCTCTCACAATGTCATGCCCAAATTTGTTATGGAAGAACTAGGTCTGGAGATCACCAAACCTTACCAAGACCTATACTCCTTTGATTCTAAGAAAGTAAAATGTCTGGGATTTTTAAAGGATATGGTGGTTTCACTAGAAAAATTACCCATGAAGAGTGTAGTGATGGACATTGTTGTAGCAACCATTCCCCCAAAGTTTGGCATGATTTTATCCATAACTTGGGCTAAGAAGGTTGGCGGATCATTACAAATGGACCTCACCTATGCCACCATTCCTGTGTTTGGAGGTGAACATAGGAGGCTACACAAAGAGGTAAGGTTAGCCTACATTGTCAGTAACCATTATAACCCAAGAAATCACCCAATTTATGTTGTTGAGGATGAGATTGGCTCACCTGTATTTCATTTAAATGATGTTGAACTTGAGACATCAGTTAGCCAATGAAAATATCAATCACTGACAAGTCAACAAAACAGAGTGTGGAAGATGTATTTTGATGTCTCTTCATCAAAAGAAGGATTTGGTGTTGGTATTCTCCTTATTTCCCCTTCAGAAGAATTAATAACCCTCTCTTATAAAATGGAGTTTGAAACTACTAACAATATAGCTGAATATGAAGCTCTAGTATTGGGATTGAGGGCCGCCAAAGACATGTCCATTGATTGATTAGCAGTTTTTGGTGATTCTGAGTTGGTCATCAATCAAGTGAGGAACATCTATCAAACTAAGCAATAGAGGCTTAAACAGTACATAAATGAGGTATGCGATCTGATCGATAACTTCTTTCTAGCATTCAACATTTCCTTTATTCACAGAGAAAAAAATCAGAAGGTGGACTCTTTTGCCTTAGCGTACAACACTTTCAGGCCTCCCATTGGCCCAAATATCAAATATCATGTGGAAATCAAACATAGAATAGCCATACCAGACAACATAAAGCACCGACAAGTCTTTAGTGATGATCTAGAACTGCAGATATTTCTACACACCATTAATGATTTCTCCAATATCTCAATTGATCAAGAGGGACAAGAAGGGGAAGATGATAAATTGGAAGATCAACACGCATCTCTATCAAATATAGTGGCTGGTCATAATATTGTGGAGTTGAAAACCAACCATATTCCAAAAGGACTAGTGCCTTTGGAGAGATTGTTTGATAGTAAGGATGTTTACAAAGGAGCTGCCATGAAGAGTCAAGAAGAAGATGTGAAAGATTTCAATATTGGGACCACTGAGAATCTTAAGATCATTAGGTTGCCCAAAGAATTAGCTGCAAAACAAAAAGACAGGTATGTTAGTCTCATTAAAAGGTTTGTTGATACTTTTGCATGGTCCTATAAATATTTGAATACATCTAACACTAACATCATCAAAAATAAGATCCCCCTAAAGGTTGTCTCCAAGCCATTCAGACAGAAGATTCAGCAATTTAATCCCATGATATTGTCCATAATTGAGAAAGAGATGAAAATAATGTTTGATGCCAATATTATTGTACCATTGAGGTATTCAAACTAGGTGGCCAACTTAGTACCTGTAAGAAAGAAAAGTGGGGAGATACACTTATGTGTTGATTTCATAAATCTCAACAAGTGTTCTCTGAAGGACAATTACCCCCTCACAAAGATGGATCATATTTTACAGAGGTTGGTGGGTGCACACAAGATCTCCTTGTTAGATGGATAATTTGGTTATAACCAGATAGAAGTTTGTGAAGAGGATAGAGAAAAAACATCATTCACTACCCCATGGGGAACATTCATGTATGACAATATGCCCTTTGGGATGATGAACACAGGGGCCACTTTTCATAGGGCCATGGAAATTGATTTTGTGGGGGAAAAAGACAAATTTATGGTTATATACCTGGATGACATCACCATTTTTTCCAAGTCTGATGATGAACATTTGCAACATTTGGATCAGGTTTCCAGTAAATGCAAGAGATATGGAATATATCTGAATCCTAGGAAGTCTCACTTTGCCATGCCAAAAGGAAATATCCCGAGCCACATCATATCTGAAGGGGGTATAAAAATTGATCCAAAGAGGGTTTTTGACATTCAACAGATTGAGATCCCCAGAAATTAAAAGCTTGTCGAGTCTTTTATTGGTAAGATTAACTTCCCCAGACATTTCATGCCAAATTTTGTTGAAATTAAGAAGCCTATTACTAACATGATGAAGAAATATGCTGTGATAAAGTGGTACTTGGAGGAAAAATAATCTTTCCAAATAGTCAAGAAAGATTTATTTGAGGCCCCTATATTGGCTAGTCATGATTACACCAAATATTTCTTCATATTCTCCTTTGCTTCAGAGGAAAAAATTGTTGTTGTGTTGCTGCAAAAATATGAAGAAGGGCATGAGCAACCAATAGCCTTTTTCAGCAGATCCCTTCGAGATGCTAAGTTAAAGTATGATATATTAGAGAAACAAGCTTATGCAATGGTCAAATCACTCAAATCCTTCAGGGTTTATGTACTACAGTCTAGCACAACAACCTTTGTTCCTAGAAGCAGTGTCAAAGAGATTATGGTCCAGCTAGACAGTGAGGGAAAAAGAGGAAAATGGATTGTCAAGTTGTTGGCGTATGACCTGCACATAAATCCCACCAAGATGATCAAGGGGAAAGGACTGGCCAAGTTGTTATCAGATTCAAACTGTAAGGTGATATAATTACATCAAAGCTTCACCCAATTAGACGCACCCATCATGCAGCCAGGATAGGATAGCTTATAGGTATTTTAAAACCACTCCTCTTCACCTTGGTATAAAAACATCATTTATTTTCTGCAACATTTTGAATGTCCACCAAATGTGAAGAAGACAAAGATAATGTATCTCAAGTTGAAATCTATCAAGTTATGCATTTCAAACTAGATCTTGTATTGGAGATATCCTGCTTGCATCATGTTAAAATTCCTTGATGAAAATGAAGCCAAACAGGTCACATCAGAAATGCACAGAGGAGTATGTGGAGGGCACACGCATTGGAAGGACACATCTCTCAAGATCCTGAGGGAAGGATACTACTGGACCACCCTTTTCTCTGATGTGTTTTCCATTGTTAGAGTCTACAATGGATGCCAAATGTTTGCAGGGAAACAAAAGTTACTATCATTACCCCTAAAACTTGTCAATTCTAGTAGTCTGTTTCAACAATGGGGGTTAGACTTCGTAGGAGAGATGAATCCACCCTCTAGTGGAAAACACAAGTGGATTGTCACTGCCATCAATTAATTCACCAAATGGATTGAGGTTGTTCCCACTAGGAATGCCACTAACAAGGTGATCATGAACTTCCTGGAAACCAATATTTTTTCCAGATTTGGTTTCCCCATTAAGCTTGTAATAGACAATACCCAAGCGTTCATGTCCAAAGCCTTGATTGACTTATGTGGAAGCCATAACATTTCCTTGACACATTAAACACCCTATTACCCTCAGGGAAATGGCCTGGCAGAATCATCAAACAAGACTCTCATCAGAATTATTAAGAAGCTACTGACTGAAAGAAAGCAATCCTGGGACTCTAAACTCAAATATGCTTTATGGGATGACATAATCAACACTAAGTAGTCTCTGGGAAACTCATCATTCCATCTTGTTTATGGAATATATGTTATTTTTCCCACTTAGCTTGGTATACCAATCCTAAAATTCTTGCACGAGGAGATTGAGGAGCCCAATGACATCCAAAGGAGAATCTTCCAGATTATACAAGGTCAACAAAAGAGAGAAGAAATAGAGAATAGGACATAAGCATATCAGAACAAGATCAAGTCAATCTTTGACAAGAAAATGAAGAAAGAGATATTTCAAAAGGGTGACCTGTTATTAAGGTGGGATGCTAGAAGGTATGATAAGTCCAAGCATGAAAAATTTGACAACCTCTATTTTGTCCCTTTTAAGGTGGTCGAAGTTCTGAACAACAACACATTTACCCTGCATAATCTAGATGATACAGAGATCTTTGGAGGCCCAATAAATGGGCGCTTCCTGAAACACTATGTTGTATAAGGATGGGGGAAGACCCCTCTTGTACCATAGATGTTTTCCTTTTAGTGTTTCTTTTGATTAGTTAGTTATGAATGAATAAATAATCCATATCCCAAGAAAGAACTGGGGTGTTGTCTTAGTTTTTCAGTTCAATAAAATGCATGGATGAGGGACAGTAACAAATACACATGGATATCAGACGGAAACAAGGTTAAGTGATGGAAGGTAAGAGCAGTTATTTAATCTCAAGGCATCGATATACAATTCTTATAACCCCATAGGGATGAGCTATCCCAAGTTGGAGCCATTGTTGTAACCTAGGTCTGCATTCCTACCTCTTCTCTCTCTTTTCCCTATGACTTCATAAATTTTTCACATTTTGGTCAGTTTCCCATTTTCGAGTGACTTGGTTCTTATTTGTTTCTTTCCTGTTTGAGTCTTTGTGCATTTCTATTTTTTTTTTCATGAAGGATAAAATACATGTTGTATTTGGTTGGGAATTCTTGTCATCGCATTTTCCACTGATTGAGCTCACAATAGGTTGACCAAGCCTTTTGATATACATAGGAAACACCCATGGAAAAACACAACCATTCAGAATGGTTATTGTCAGGCTAGGATTGCCAAAATGAACAGGGAAATTTTCAATGGTAAAGATCCACTAGGCCGATCAGATCAACAGCTCTCGTCCATTCGGGGGTGCATAATCGCGCGGGTTTTAACATCATCCCTTCGAGATATTTTCATACTTTACCACCAGGAATTCCAAAAGTTCTGAAGTGTTGAAGTGTCAAAGTGTCAAACTCCTGAAGTGTTGAACTTCCAAAGTGTCGAAGTAGCCGAAGGGTCAAAGTTCTGAAGGGCCGAAGAACTTAAGTCCCGAAGCGAATCTGGACCATCCATCAATGGGAACACGCGACAACATATCATTCACTTTGGAGATTTCTCCTCTGGGATATTTTCATGCCTAACATTTGAAACTTCTGAAACCTAGATTTTTGAAGAAAATCTGGACCATTCATTAGTCATGACGCGTGGCGATAGATCATTCACTTCAGAGATTTTCCTCCGAGATATTTTTCATGTTTCACATTCAAAACACCCGAAGACCGAAAGTCCGAGGTGAATCTGGATCATTGATCCCAATTCAACGAGAACCGTCGATCCTTGCATTAGGTAAATATCACCCAGATGATAGATCGTAGTCATATCGACGACCATACTTCATTGCAGGGATGAAAACTGCCCAGACATTAATTTTCTAGAGCGGTCGAGCAATTGGAACCATAGTATTTTTGGAAAGGGTATGTGGTATATTGTGGATGATTGCGGGCCCAAAAGCGGTGTGGAAGCAAACCACCCTCAACAACTTCCGCAATCACGTGCCTAAATGACATCAGGTCACCGCATCACCTCCACTTATTCCACTCACACCTCCTCTCACCTTTTGATATCTGTCCTCACTAGACATATACCCTCGCATCCACTCATCCCACCTTCCTATTGGATGCCCATCTCCATGTCTTCCTGTTCATGACTTGCTCATCATAGAGAAAGTAAGAAGAAGGGCCATTTACAGTCGAGACAGAGTGCTCTTAGCTTTTGAAAGCTCAGGCACAGATAGAGAGTTAAGTCTCTGTCTCAGGTCGACGAAGATTAGTTCTAGGACACTTCAGTAGACTATCCTCATGCAACCAGTTGTCTCCATTGGACTCCAACAACTTGTAGACATTCCATCATTCAACACAAAGCTCTTCTATGTCACTTTGAGGCATATTTTCTGCCAATTCATTTCCTCCAACGCATGCATTGGTTCTGTCTCAGAGACAATAATATTTTTAGTTGATTAATCCCATCATTTTCTTTATTAGGAACAAGAGTGGTCTTCTGTGTGTGATGAGAACCACTCTTGTTGATTAATTCTAGTGTAATAGTCAAGTTAATAAATTTTTTTACGAGCAATTACCTAAATTAGGTCTCATTCCCCTAAGGACGAGAGCCTCTACAACTCTTTTAAATAGTTATCTTTTGAATATTAGAAAGGTTGTATTTTTTGGGGAAAGAATAGAAATACATCAAACTGGTTGGACCCATTCTATGCATGGATTAAATCTCTCTACCTGGTGAACATACTCTTGATGACAGTGTTTTTCTCAAATCTTCATGTGTTTTTATTCTTATTTTGAATACAGTTTTTGATTTGTGCAATGTACGCTTCATTTCCTTTCAGCTACTGTATAACTTGTTTTACTGATATGCAACTTGCTGAACATCTAATTCTTTGGTGAAGATTTGTTTTATTTGCAATCTGTGGGAGTAACTGTGTTTTTGATACATGTTTAATGTCTTGAAATGATATTTTAAGTATTGAACTTCTCGCAACAACTTATTCATCGAGTATTATGTTGTTTCCCTTTGTTTTTATATTATTTCACTGGTCTGTCATTAGTGTGCCTCATTAGTGTGCCACCAGCCAAGGAGGACCCTCATTCATATCATTCTTCCAACCCAACCTCCCTTTTGTCTTGATAGAATAACCCTCTGACCAACCAACAAAAAATCAAAAGAAACAATCATTCTACACTGATAGGTGGCCTAGATTTTCCCTTTAGCATTCGGGTGCAAAATTTAGGACCAACACCTCCCTTGAACAACCTTCCCACTCTGAAGGTGATAAATATTCCCATAACATGGCCCTTCATTCCAATTCCCTTCTTCATGACCCTCGTCTTCCACGAGTTCAAGTGAATAAATTTTTCGGATCTGATCTCATTGGTTGGGTCACTCAAATGGAACATTATTTCTCCTTGCATGGAATTACCGATGATCTGGACAAACTTCATTATGGTGTCCTATATTTGTATCCATAACATTGGAAGTGGTGGAAATGGTGTCAAAGTACTCGCCAGGGGTATGTTTCTTAGACTCAGTATGTGGAAAATCTATATGACCGCATTGACACTGACACCCACAATCTTGGTCATTTGACCAAGTTGAAGAAATTTGGAACAATGGAGGACTTCATATCTACCTTTGAACACTTGGATTTTAGAACAGAGGGAATGTCTAATGCATTCTTCAGGGAATTTTTTATCAGTGGCCACAAAGAGAAAATTTTATCCCAGGTCCTCATGGCTCACCCTCGCACTTGGTTGGAAGCTACTCAATGTGCTAAGGGAACCCAAAACATTGTCTCAACTCAGAACCGAAAACCTTCATGTTTTCCTTGCACTCGACCTACCAACCCTACCCCTCCTCCCACTCTCTTCAAGATCCAAAAACTAACCCAGGATGAAATGTAAGAATGCCAACTCAAGGGCCTTTGTTACAATTGTGATGACAAATATTTTTCGAGGAATAAGTGTAAGATTTTTTTTTATTTATGGCCATCTCTGAGGATTTTTATGAAGAAGAACTCGAGACCCCCCCTATGGAAGAGTTACCTGCGATAACTGATATTACACCTCCCTCAGACTAACCAGAAGTAGAACCAGTCATTTCATTAAATTCTCTTAGTGGCTTCTTTGCTCCCCAAACCCTCAAGCTCATTGGCTACATTAAGAATCGAAAGGTCGTCATATTAATTGACAGTGGAAACACTCATAATTTTATTCACCATCATATTTCCCAAGAAACCCATTGCTATATACATGCAGTCAACAACTTTCAAATCATGATTTCCAATGGAGGTTCCATGAAATGTGGGGGGATTTGTGAAAATGTGCATCAACAAATTGGGCAATACAACTTGAAATATCATATGTTTTCTATTGACATGGGTGGTTGTGATATTGTTCTTGGTGTGGAATGGTTACACAATTTTGGTCCCATCCTCATGGAGTTTAAGGAATTAAATATGAAATTCCAATAGGTGGGCCAACAATATAAATTCCAAGGACTCACAATAGGTTCCCCTGAGATCGTCAATTCCCATTGAATGGAAAATCTCCTCAAAATATGGCATTCTGAAATTATTTCCCATCTCCATTCTATTCAATCAATTGAGACAATTATCATGCATCCTGACCTTGAATGTATCATCTCCAATCACCAAGCTATTTTTTCCACTCCCCAAGCACTTCCTCCTTCTCATGGTGTTCATGATCATTCCATTCCTCTCATCCCCAACAATCTTCATCCCAATGTTCACCCTTATCATCATCCCTTTTCCCAAAATAATAAAATTGAGAAAATTATTCAATAATTTCTCGCCGCATGTGTTATTTTCCCTAGTACTAGCCCCTATTCTTCCCATGTGGTCATGGTACTAAAACAACATGGTACTTGGCGCATGTGTCCAGACTTTCGCACCCTCAATAAACTCATGATCAAAGACAAATTTCCAATTCCTATCATTGATGATCTCTTGGATGAATTAAGTGGTGCTCAATATTTTACTAAACTTGATCTTTGTTCTGGCTACCACCAGATACATATGCAAGAGGAAGACATTCCTAAGACTATTTTTTGCACTCATAAGGGTCACCATGAATTATTGGTCATGCCCTTTGGCCTTTGTAATGCTCCCTCCACTTTCGAAAGTCTCATGCACCATGTTTTCCGTCCTTTTATCCATCATTTTTTCCTAGTTTTTTGTGATGATATTCTCATATATAGTAAAACCTGGATAGAACATCTTACCCATGTTGATCAAGTTCTCAATCTACTCTCTCGGCACCAACGTTTTCTCAAGAAATCTAAATGTGCCTTTGGAGCTTCGGAAGTGGATTACTTGGGTCATATTTTTGTCAAGGATGGTGTAAGAGTGGATCTTAATAAAATTGAAGCTATGCAGGATTGGCTGTGCCAAAAAAATATCAAGAGATTGCATGGTTTTCCGGGTTTAACATGATATTATCACAAGTTTGTTAATAATTATGGAAAAATTGTAGCGCTTCTTACTACTCTCCTAAAAAAGAATTATTTCACTTGGACTCCAAGAGTTGATCAATCATTTCAAGCATTGAAATAATCCATGCAAAAAACTCTTGTCTTGGCCCTTCCTTACTTCAAAAATACTTTTTTCCTCGAATGTGATGCCTCTGGGAAAGGAATTAGCATAGTACTCATGAAAGAGGGTAGACCCTTGGCCTTCAATAACAAAAAAATATCGAAGCAACATCTTGGGCAATCAATATATGAAAATAAAATGTTATCTATTATTCATGTTGTGGATCTATGGCATATGTATCTCTTGGGGAAAGGTTTTTAAATTAAAACAAACAATCAGAGACTCAAGTATCTCCTAGAATAGAGGATTTCCTCCTAGGAGAAACAAAAATGGGTGACCAAGTTATTTGGCTATGATTATGAGATCATTTATAAGAAGGGGAAATAAAATGTAGCGGCTTATGCTCTGTCCAGAAACTATGAAGAAGAAGGATCCATTTTTTCCCTGTCCTTCATTGTCCCAAATTGGCTCCAAACTGTTTTCCAGGAATGGTTACATGAACCCAAAAAATTCTCTACTGATCCAATAATTGAAAGACAATTCTCCAGTTTCTCCAAGGTACTCTTGGCACAATGAATATATTTTCTACAAAGTTTGTCTATATTTAATTTTCCAGTCACAACTTAAATCCACAGTGACTTATGAGCTTCATGCTTCACCCACATCAGGGAATTACGGGTTTACTAAAACCTATGAATGAGTTAAAATTATTTTTTCTAGGATGGTATGAAATAATACGTCGAAACCTTTGTGGTTCAATGTGATGTATGTCAATGCAACAAGGGGGAAGCTATCAAAGCTATGCGCACACTACAACTATTTTCGATTCCACCATCTATTTGGAGGGAAATTTCTATGGATTTCATTGTGGGATTACCTAAATCTGACAATAAGTCAGTCATCATGGTGGTAGTAGATATCCTTTCCAAATATTCTCATTTTTTTGCTCTTGAACACCCATTCACAACATCCACTGTGGCTAAGATTTTCATGGATCATATTTTCAAGATTCATGGCATGCCTCATTCTATTGTATTTGACCGAGTTCCCACTTTCACCTACAATCTTTGGCAATAACTATTCAGGATCCAGGGCACAAAATTACATCTCAGTACTTCTTATCACCCACAGACTGATGGCCAAACTGAAGTTGTCATTTGGAAATATCTTTGAGGTGTTTTTCATATGAACGACAACATCAATGGGATTAGTGGTTACCCCTAGATGAATGGTGGTATAACACATCTTACCATATTGCTACCCACATGAATCCTTTTGAAGGAGTATACAGAAAAAAACCCCATCAGTTCTTTCCTACATACTAGGGGTCTCGAAGGTTCAAGAGGTTGAAAAACTCTTATGGTTTGTGCCTCCATTCTTCGTGCTCTCAAATAAAATTTCTTCATGGATCATAATAGTATGAAACAACAAGCAGATCAAGGATGTTCAGAACCCAAATTTTCTACAGGATACCAAGTGTTTCTTCATCTACAACCTTGCTAATATACTTCACTGAAAGCTGAACACTATCAGGATATTTATCCCAAATTTTATGGTCATTATACAATTCTCAAGCATGTAGGACCCATGGACTATCAATTAGCTTTTCCTAGTCATTCTAAGATCCATCATGTTTTTCATGTCTCATGCTTAAAGAAGGTGATTGGAACTAACTGCCAAACCCAAACCAATATTCTGGAGTTGGATGTTGAAGGTTCCATAAATTTGCATCCATAGGAAGTATTGGACCAACATGAACATCATCTCCATCAGCACACCATCAAGGAGGTGTTAGTGCAGTGGAAAGATACAACTCCAGAAGATGCCTCCTGGGAGCTGACCACTATTCTCTAGGAATTTCCTCATATCAAGCCTTGAGTACAAGGCTATTGTTCAAGGGGGAGGTCATGTTATGTACCTAACCCCCTAACTTCTCATGCAGGTAGAATAATATATTTCCATGTAATAAAGGTTGATACTAGTTAATAAGGCATATTTCATAAATATGAACAAGTTAATGAAAGAAAACCTAATAGAATATTTCGCTTCTAGAAATATCTTCCTCTAGAACGTTCTTTAGAAGACATAATTATTATAAATTAGAGTAGAAGGTATGTGAGGGATTTGTCTTAATAATTATTGTAATAGAGCTCTGCTCTGCTAGAGCTTTCCCCCTCGAAGAGGTAAGTGAACATTTTTTCCTATCAATAAAGGTATTATTTTGGTGTTGTGGAATCCATATATTTGTTATTTTGTTGTTATTATATATAGTATCTCTATTTTTTATTGATGAATCCACTATTGTTCACTGCAATATTTATTCTTATGCTATTATAATAGATCTAGTACCTAACACTGAATCGATTCAACCCAGCTCAAAAATTCCTCGTTAAAATGACATGACTATGTTATAGCATGAGTGGATGGGACATATTTGAGAAAAATGACTCTGAGCTATGCATAACAAAGGTATGGTCGAAGATTTTCCTGAATGAAATTTAGAAGTCAACGTTTTTTAACATTGCATGTATGGAAACAAAGTCAGGTGAGGTTCCCATCTAGAGAGATAAGGGCAGAGGGGATTCTAGAATTACTTCATATTGATGTGTTTGGCCCTGTTTCAATTCCTTCACTTGGTGGATCCCTGTATTATGCCTCCTTCATAGATTATTTTTATAGGAAGACATGGATATGCTTCCTGAGGAATAAATCATAGGTTTTTGATAAATTCAAAGAGTTTAAATCTCTTGTAGAAAAACAATCGGATAAGAAGATTAAGGTCTAAGAACTGACAATGGTGGTGAATTTCGTGGAAAGGAATCTGATCTGTTTTGCAAGTAGTGTGGCATAACATGCCAAAATATCACACCATATACCCCATAGGAAAATGGAGTTTCTCAGAGAATGAACATAACTTTGACGAAAAACGTAAGGAGCATGCTTAGTAATGTTGAGATCTCACAAGAATTTTGGGTAGAGGAAGTTGACACTGAAATATATCTAGTGAATATGTCTCCTTCATCGGTGCTAGTAGACATGACTCCACATGAGTTATGGTATGGTAATAAGCCTTTGGTCTCACATCTCAAAATATTTTTCTGTGATGCATTTTTCCATGTTCTCAATGAAAAGAGGAGTAAGATAGATAAGAAGGAAGTCAAGTGTATTTTAATTGGACACAAAGAAGGAATGAAAGGATATAATCTCTAGGATCCTTCATCAACGAAATTCTGAAGTAATTCCAAGTCTAAAGTGATAGTTATAACAAATAATAATCCAGAGAATCTGTGGTTTGAATTGAGGAACGGATAAGGTGATTCATATGAGTCGAATGAATGAGATAAAGAGGTGGAGCAACCAAACCCAGATGTATGGAGGTCATAATAAGTAAGAAAACCAATATAAAGGTATAGTACGATTGAATTTCTCTATGCATTTGTGTTAACTTCCACTGACGAAGAGCCCAAGTCGGTCAGGAAGGTGGTCGACTTAGCAGAGGGAAAGCTTTGGAAGGACCCCATGGTCGAAGAGATGGAATCCTTGAATAAGAATGAGACATGGGATTTATTCAAATTATCTAATGGAAGAAATTCCATTGGAAGCAATTGGGTATTGAAGAAGAATATGAACATCATAAGTCAAGTCGAGAAATTCAAAGCTTCACTTGTAGTGAAACTATATTCCCAAGTCGAAGGGGTCGACTTCGGTGAGATTTTTTCTCTTGTTGCAAAATTAACTTCCATGAGCGTATTAATGTATATGGATACACCATTTTATCTAGAAATAGAAAATATGGATGTAAAGACAACGTTCCTACATGGGGACATGGAAGAATGAATCTACTTTAAACTGAAGGATTTGTAGTAAGGGGCAAGAATTATTTGGTGTACAAGTTGAAAATATCCCTTTACGGTCTAAATAAATCACCAAGGATGTGGCACCAAAAGTTTGAGACATACATTCTTAGTTAGGGATTTGTTAGAAGCAAAGATGATCACTGCATATATTCCAAAAAAGGTGGGAATTTCATATATGTAGCATTGTATGTTTACGACATGTTGTTGATTGGAAACAACATGAACGCAATATAGGAGGTGAAGAAGCAACTATCCATAAAGTTCAAAATGAGGGATATTGGTGCAACGAACTTCATTCTGGGAAATGTTTGATCAAGAGATATCGAGCAACTATAAAGATCTGGTTGAACTAGAAAAAGTATATTTTAACAATCTTGAAAGATTTCAACATGCAAGATTTAAAACCTATGAAGGTGCCAATTCATGTGGGAGCAAGGATGACTGTTGAACAATGTCCAAATACACAGGAGGAAATAAAGGACATGGCATGTGTTCCCTATGCAAGTTTTGTTGGTAGTATAATTTATGTGATGGTATGCACTTAACGAGGCATTTCCCATGTAGTGGGAGTGTTGATCACGTACATGTTAACACGTGGAAATGAGCACTAGACAGTTACTATCAATAGAGTATTCAAGTATTTGTTTGGGAGTGAATTAAATGCTACCAAGAAAAACCTGGAAGTGACAGTGAATTAAATGTACATGTCTTTGTTGATGTTGACTAGATTGGAGATCTGGATTGTCGAAGGTTGACCGGTGGATATGTGTTTAAGATGTTCAGTGGAGCAATCAGCTGGATGAGTAAGAGATATGTAGTCATAGTATTGTCAATAATAAAAGTTGAATACATGGAAGACACTCAGGGAAGAAAAGAAGCAGTATGGTTGCAATGGTTTTGCTCAAGAATCTTGTTTGGGAAAAGAGTTATGAAGATAAGTTGTGATAGTCAAAATGGAATATTTATGGAAAAGAATCCAACTTATCATTCCAAGAATAAGAACATTGATGTAAAATACCATTTTGTAAGAGACATGGTGGAAAGAAATAAGGCGTTGCTAGATAAAGTAAACACATTGGAAAACATAGCAGACTCTTTGAGAAAGTCTATGAGTGTTGTGAAGTTGTATTGGTACGTAGAGGCAATGAGAATTTCTACCCTCGGTCTTTGAACAAGAGTCCATAAATCTCCTAGTTTCAACAAAGAATACAAGAAGTGGGAGAATGGTAGGTTATTATATTGTTTACAGTGAAAGTCTAGTCATGCTGGATCAACTGATAGTGAAAGTCAAAGGACGAGGTGGTTCGATCGGGTAAAGTCAAATTCAAAGTCATCGATAGAAATTCAAAGAGGTCAACCGAAAAGAGGTTGACATGTAAGCACATGACAATCAACTAAACGTTGAATGGAGGTCGAATGGTAAACTAATGGTAAACCAACTTAGTGTGAACTATAATAGAATCATGAGATTCAAAATATTTGTAGTGAATGATCTTTGTGGATTTGTAACCATTTTTTTGGTACCTTTATTTAGGGGTTTTCCTACTGTAAAGCCTATAAATAAGGTGTGTTGTAATGCTGTAAATCTTTAAGAGAAATAATTTTAGAGGTTTATGGTCATGTAGATGTAAGTCTAATTGGCTACAGGGTTGTTCTTTTGTAAATAAAGAAGGTAGGATGTCGATTTTATCTTAGGTGTATACCAAGGTTAGGTATGTAACCTTTTATTATGAAAGAATAAGACAACAAGAGAGAAAAAAACTCAAGGAATGTTGGTTTTCCCATTTGGGTTTCTAGGGTAAAATCTTTGTGTTCTTTGTGTTTTCTTTTTCATTTATTTTCTTGATTAAAAATTTCTTCCTCTCTTCTGCTAGGTTTAGTGAGGAAGTGTTTCTCATTTCCTAACATAATGTCTTGATCCTTGTCCATGACCTAGCCCTTGATTATTTCTTGTCTTCTCCTTATTACTCTCTTTGTCTTACCTCTCACCGCAATCCATGCCATAAGTCCATTCAAGTTCATGGTTGTAATTCCTTGTCCTATTGTCACCTGAATTCTCTTAGCCATCTATCTGATGCATGATATTATGATGTAGATTTCTTTTCATCGACTTGATCAGTTCGTACTCCTCGTGATATAAGAATATACACCCTATGATATTTTTATATTGATTGGATTAACATGTCATCTATGCTTGGTTGGAGTTGACATCATATTTTTACTCGTCATAACTTGTGACATTAAATCATCACACAAAGTGTCCTCCTTTTTTCCTTTTTCGCTCTCCCTTCACTACAATTTAATTTCCACATCCTTGGTCACCATATGCTTAGTTCTTCTCCATAACGTCCAATTTCATGAATCCTACCCTATACATGTTTTTTCTAAATTGTGGCCCCTAAGTGCAGAACCTTGATCGGTGGAACCCTAAGAGGGCGTGGAACCTAAACTCGTGCAATTTCTGCTTAATTTTCTAACTTGTGATTTAATTTAATTCAATATTTATTTTTCTTTATTTTTGTAAATATTTTTATATACATTTTATTTTATTTTATGTATATTATTTTATTTTGTTTTATTTTAATTAATTTTTGTAAATTATTTCTTTTTATTTTTCCATCGTTCTCTCTTAATACTATTTCAAGTAGTTTATGTTACCTAAGGGAAAAAAAATTCACATTAAATATTTTACACGGGGTAAGTTTTTTTTACAGGAGAAAATAATTTGCACTTAATAAAAAACAATTTAATTAAAACCTAGGTTTTTCATTTTGATTTTTTTTATTTTCTTTTTTCATTGTAATTTTGATTTTTGTTTTATTTTTACTAAATCCTAACATGTAAATACATTTTTTTACCTTTTTTATTTTAGGATTCCCTATATTTTAGGAAGTACTTCCTAGTTTAAAGGATTTCCTATTTTTTTTTTTAGGAATTTTCTATTTTTTTTAAAATTTCTTCGTACCGTCCCCAAATGGCATGGAACCATATCATCCTCATTAAAAAAATTCATTGTTCCCAAATGCCTTGAAATTATTGGTAAAATATAATAATATGATTGGTGATTTTTATATATATTGGGAGAGGTATGTATTATAATTTTTATTGGACTTTAAATTTAATTCACATGAGAGCTCACAAGAATGTGCATAATTCATGAATACTTCCTCGTCAAATTTTTCTTTTTATCTCACCTCACCTACCAACTCGAGATGCACTACAGAAGAGGACATACACATATCAGAACAAGATCAAGTCAGTCTTTGAAAAGAAAACCGAGAAGGAGATCTTTCAAAAAGGTAACTTGGTATTAAGGTGGGATGCTAGAAGGGATGATAAGTCCAAGCATGAAAATTTTGACAACCTTTGGTTTGGCCCTTTTAAGGTGGTCGAAGTTTTGAACAACAACACATTTACCCTGCACAACCTAGACGATACATAGATCTTTGGAGGCCCAGTAAATGGGCGCTTCCTAAAACACTATTTTGTTTAAGGATGGGGGAAGACCCCTCTTCTACCATAGATGTTTTCCTTTTAGTGTTTCTTTTGATTAGTTAGTTATGAATGAATAAAGACTCCATAGCCCAACAAGGCACTGGGGTGTTGTCTCAGTTTTTCAGTTCAAAAAAATGAATGGCTAAGGGACAGTAACAGATACACATGGCTAATAGACATAAACAAAGTTAAGTGATGGAAGGTAAGAGCAGTTGTTTAATCTCAAGGCACCGATCTACAGTTCTTAGCACCTCACAGGGACGAGCTATCCCTAGTTGGAGCCAATGTTGTAACCTAGGTCTGCATTCTTGCCTCTTCTCTATCTTTTCCCTATGCCTTCATCAATTTTTCACATTCTATTCAGTTTCCCATTTTCGAGTGACTTGGTTCTTATTCGTTTCTTTCTTGTTTGAGTCTTTGTGCATTTCTATTTCTGGTTTTCCTGAAGGATAAAATACATGTCGTATTTGGTTTGGAATGCTTGTCATCATGTTTTCCATTGATTGAGCTCACAACAGATCGACCAAGCCTTTTGATATACACAGGAAACGACCGTGGACAAACGCAGCCATTCTGAATGGTCATTTTTGGGCCAGGATTATCAAAATGAACAAGGAAATTTTCAACAGTAAAGATCCACCAGGCCGATCAGATCAACGGCTCTCGTCCATTCGGGGGTGCAGAATCGCACATGTTTTAACATCATCCCTTTGGGATATTTTCATACTTTACCACCAGAAATTCCCGAAGTTCCAAAGTGCCGAACTACCGAAGTGTCGAACTCCCTAACTCCCAAAGTGTCAAACTCCTGAAGTTCCGAAGTAGCCGAAGAGATGAAGTCCCAAAGATCCGAAGGGCTTGAGTCCCGAAGAAAATATGGACCGTCCATCAATGGGAACACGCGACAACAGATCATTCACTTCAGAGATTTCTCCTTCGAGATATTTTCATGCCTAACATTTGAAACTCCTGAAACCTGTATTTTTTGAGAAAATCTGGACCGTTCATTGGTCACGATGGGTGGCGACAGATCATTCACTTCAGAGATTTTCCTCCGAGAGATTTTTCATGTTTGACATTCAAAACACCCAAAGCCTAAAAGTCCGAGGTGAATCTGGATCATTGATCCCAATTCAACGAGAACCATTAATCCTTGCAACAGTTAAATATCACATGGATCATATATCATAGTTAGATTGATGACCATACTTCATTGTGATGACGCAAACTTCATGAACATTAATTTTCTAGAGTGGTCTCGCAATTGGAACCACATTATTGTTGGAAAGGGTACATGGTAGCTTGTGGACGATTGTGGGCCCAAAAGCGGTGTGGACCCAAACCACCCTCAACAACTTCTAAAATCCCATTCCTAAATGACATTAGGTCACCATGTCACCTCCACTTATTCCACTCACACCTCCTCTCACCTTTTCACATCTGTCCTCACAGGCCATCTACCCTCGTATCCACTCATCCTGCCTTCCTATTGGATGCCCACCTCCACGTCTTCCTGTTCACGACCAACTCATCATGGAGAAAGTGAGAAGAAGGGCTAATTACAGTCGAGACAGATTTCTCTTAGCTTCTGAAAGCTTAGGAATAGATAGAGAGTTAAGTCTCAGTCTCAGGTTGACGCAGATTAGTTCTAGGACATTTCAGCAGACTATGCTCATGCAACCAGTTGTCTCTAATGGCCTCCAATAGCTCGCAGACATGCCATCGTTCAACACAGAGCTCTTCTATATCACTCTGATGCATATTTTCTACCAATTCAGTTCCTCCATCCCATGCATCAGTTCTGTCTCAGAGACAATAGTAGTTTTAGTCGATTAATTCCAACATTTTCTTGTATTAGGAATAAGAGTGGTCTTCTGTGTGTGATGATAAACACTCTTGTTGATTAATTCCAGTGTCATAGTCAAGTTAATAATTTTTTTTATGAACAATTACCTAAATTAGGTCTCAGTCCCCTAAGGATGAGAGCCTCCGCAACTCTTTTAAATAGTTAGCTTTTGGATATTAGAAAGGTCAGATTTTTTGGGGAAAGAATAGAAATACATTAGACTGGTTGGACCCATTCTACACATGGATTATAGCTCTCTACCTGGTGAACATACTCTTGATAATAGTGTTTTGTTAAAATCTTCATGTGTTTTTATTCTTATCTTGAATACAATTTTTTATTTGTGTAATGCACGTTTTATTTTCTTTCAGCTATCGTATAACTTGTTTTTACTGATATGCAACTTATTGAACAACTAATTCTTTGGTGAAGATTTGTTTTATTTTCAACCTTTGGGAGTAACTGTGTTTTTGATACATGTTTAATGTCTTGAAATGATATTTTAAGTATTGAACTTCTCGCAACAACTTATTCATCGAGTATTATGTTGTTTCCCTTTGTTTTTATTTTATTTCACTAGTCTATCATTAGTGTGTCACTAGCCAAGGAGGACCCTCATCCGTATCATTATTCCAATCCAAACTCCCTTTTGTCTTGATAGAATAACCCTCTGAACAGTGAACAAAAAATTAAAAGAAACAATCGTTCTAAATTGATAGGTGGCATAGCTTTTCCCTTTAACAGTCGGGTGCAAACTTTAGGACCAACACCTGCCTTGAAAAACCTTCCCACTCTTAAGGTGATACATATTCCCATAATATAGCCCTTCATTCCAATTCCCTTCCTCATGACCCTCGTCTTCCCCGAGTTGAAGTGAACAAATTTGTTGGATCTAATCTCGCTGGTTGGGTCACTCAAATGGAACATTATTTCTCCTTGCATGGAATTATTGATGATTTGGCCAAACGTCATTATGGTGTCCTATATTTGTATCCAGAACATTGGAAATGATGGAAATGGTGTCAAAGTACTCGCCAGGGGTATGTTTCTTAGACTCAATTTGTGGAAAATCTATATGACCGCTTTGACACTAACACCCACTATCTTGGTCATTTGACCAAGTTGAAGAAATTTGGAACAATGGAAGACTTCATATGTACCTTTGAACACTTGGATTTTAGAACAGAGGGAATGTCTAATGCCTTCTTTAGGCAATGTTTTATCAGTGGCCTCAAAGAGAAAATTTGATCCCAGGTCCTCATGGATCACCCTCACACTTGGTTGGAAGCTACTCAACATGCTAAGGGATCCCAAAACATTGTCTCTACTCAGAACCGAACACCTTCCTTTTTTCCTTACACTCAAACTACCAACATTGTCTCTACTTAGAACCGAAAACCTTCCTCCACTCTCTTCAAGATCCAAAAATTAACCCAGGATGAAATGGAAGAACGCCAACTCAAGGACCTTTGTTATAATTGTGATGACAAATATTTTCTAAGGCATAAGTGTAAGGAACAAAATTTATTTATGGCCATCTCTGAGGATGTTTATAAAGAAGAGATAGAGACCCCTCCCCCTATGGCAGAGTTACCTGAGATAATTGATATTACCCCTCCCTCAGACTAACCAGAAGTAGAACCATTCATATCATTGAATTCTCTCAGTGGATTCTCTTCTCCCCAAACCCTCAAGATCATTGGCTACATTAAGAATCGAAAGGTCATCATCTTAATTAATAGTGGAAACACTTATAATTTTATTCACCATCATATTTCCCAAGAAACCCATTGCTATATACATGCAGTCAACAACTTTCAAATCATTCTTTCCAATGGAGTTTCCATGAAATGTGGGGGGAATTGTAAAAATGTGCATCTCCAAATTGGGCAGTACAACCTGAAATATCATATGATTTCTATTGACATGGGTGGTTGTGATATTGTGCTTGGTGTGGAATGGTTACACACTTTTGGTTCCATCCTCATGGATTTTAAGGAATTAACCATGCAATTCCAATAGGTGGGCCAACAATATAAATTCTAAGGACTCACAACAGGTTCCCCTAAGATCATCAATTCCCATTGAATGGAAAACCTCCTAAAAAAATGTCATTCCGAAATTATTTCCCAACTCCATTATATTCAAGAAATTGAGACAACTGTGGTGCATCTCGACCTCAAATGTATCATTTCCAAACACCAAGCTATTTTTTCCACTCCCCAAAAACTTCCCCCTTCTCATGGTGTTCATGATCATTCCATTCCTTTCATCCCCAACAATCTTCCTCCCAATATTCACCCTTATCATCATCCCTTTTCCCAAAATAATGAAATTGAGAAAAAATTTCAATAATTTCTCTCCACAGGTGTTATCCTCCCTAGTACTAGCCCCTATTCTTCCCATGTGGTCATGTTACTCAAAAAACATGGTACTTAGTGCATGTGTCTAGACTTTTGCACCCTCAATAAACTCACCATCAAAGACAAATTTCCAATTCCTGTCATTGATGATCTCTTGGATGAATTAAGTGGTGCTCAATATTTTACTAAACTTGATCTTCGTTTTGGCTACCACCATATATGTATGGAAGAGGAAGACATTCCTAAGAATTTTTTTTGCACTCATGAGGGTCACCATAAATTATTGGTCATGCCCTTTGGTTTGTGTAATGGTCCCTCCACTTTCCAAAGTCTCATGCACCATGTTTTCCGTCCTTTTCTCCATCATTTTTTCCTAGTTTTCTGTGATGACATTCTCATATATAGTAAAACTTGGATAGACCATCTTACCCATGTTGATCAAGTTCTCAATCTACTCTCTCGGCACTAACGTTTTCTCAATAAATCTAAATGTTCCTTTGGATCTTCGGAAGTGGATTACTTGGGTCATATTTTCGGAAAGGATGGTGTAAGGGTGGATCTTAAGAAAATTGAAGTTATCCAGGATTGGACGCGCCAAAAAAATCTCAAGATCTTGCATGGTTTTGTGGGTTTAATAGGATATTATCACAAGTTTGTTAACAATTATGGAAAATTTGTAGTGCTTCTTATTTCTCTCCTAAAAAGGAATTCTTTCACTTGGACTCCAACAGTTGATCAATCATTTCAAGAATTGAAAAAATCCATGCACAAAACTCATGTCTTGGACCTTCCTGACTTCAAAAATACTTTTTTACTCAAATGCGGTGCCCCTGGGAAAGGAATTATCATAGCACTCATGCAAGAGGGTAGACCCTTGGCCTTCACTAGCAAAAAAATCGCGAAGCAACATCTTGGGAAATCAATATATGAAAATGAAATGTTATCTATTATTCATGTTGTGGATCTATTGCATATGTATCTCTTGGGGAAAGGATTCCAAATTAAAAAAAACAATCAGATCCTCAAGTATTTTCTAGAATAGAGGATTTCCTCCCAGGAGAAACAAAAATGGGTGACCAAGTTATTTGGCTATGATTATGAGATCATTTATAAGAAGGGAAAATAAAATGTAGTGGCTTATGCTCTGTCCAGAAAGTGTGAAGAATAAGGATCCATTGTTTCCCTCTCCTTCATTGTCCCATATTGGCTCCAAATTGTTTTTCAGGAATGATTGCAAGACCCCAAACAATTCTCTATTGATCCAATAATTGAAAGACAATTCTCCAGTTTCTCCAAGGTACTCATGGCACAATGAATATATTTGATACAAAGTTCATATATATTTAATACACCAGTCACAACTTAAATCCACGGTGCTTTATGAGCTTCATGCTTCACCCACATCAAGGAATTTCGGGTTTACTAAAACCTATGAATGAGTTAAAAATTATTTTTCCTTGGACGGTTTGAAATAATACATCCAAACCTTTGTGGTTGAATGTGATGTCTGTCAATGCAACAAGGGGGAAACTGTCAAAGCTATGGGCACACTACAACTGCTTTCGATTCCACCATCTATTTGGAGGGACATTTCTATGGATTTCATTGTGGGCTTACCTAAATCCGACAATAAGTCAGTCATCATGGTGGTAGTATATATCCTTTCCAAATATTCTCATTTTTGTTCTCTTGAACACCCATTCACAACATCCATAGTGGCTCATATTTTCATGGATCATATTTTCAAGATTCATGGCATGCCTCATTCTATTATATCTGATAGAGATCCCACTTTCACCTACAATCTTTGGCAAGAACTATTCAGGCTCCAGGGCACACAATTACATCTCAGTACTTCTTATCACCCACAGACTGATGACCAAACTAAAATTGTCATTTGGAAATATATTTGAGGTGTTTTTCATATGACCGACAACATCAATGGGATTAGTGGTTACCCCTAGCTGAATGGTGGTATAACACATCTTACCATATTGCTACCCACATGAATAATTTTGAAGCAGTATACAGAAAACAAACCCCGTCAGTTCTTTCCTACATACTAGGGGTCTCGAAGGTTCAAGAGGTTGAAAAACCTCTTATAGTTTGTGCCTCAATTCTTCATTCTCTCAAATAAAATTTGTTCATGGCTCAGAATCGTATGAAACAACAAGCAAATCAAGGACGTTCAGAATGCCAATTTTCTATAGGATACCATGTGTTCTTCATCTACAACCTTACTAATATACTTCACTCAAAGTTGAACACTATCATGATATTTCTCCCAAATTTTATGGTCATTATACAATTCTCAAGCATGTGGGACCCATGGACTATCAGTTAGCTCTACCTAGTCATTCTAAGATCCATCATGTTTTTCATGTCTCATGAATAAAGAAGGTGATTGAAGCTAAGTGCCAAAATCAAACCAATATTATAGAGTTGGATGTTTAAGGTTCCATACATTTGCAGCCATAGGAAGTCTTGGACCAACACAAATGTCGTCTCCGTCAGCACACCATCAAGGAGGTGCTAGTGTAGTGGAAAGATACAACTCCAGAAGATGCCACCAAGGAGCCAACCACTATTCTCTAGGAATTTCCTCATCTCAAGTGAGGACAAGGCTATTCTTCAAGGGGGAGGGCATGTTATGTACCTAACCCCCTAACTTCTCATGTAGTTAGAATAATATATTTCCATGTAATAAAGGTCGATACTAGTTAATAAGGCATATTTAATAAATATGAACAAGTTAATGTAAGAAGACCTAATATAATCTTTTGCTTCTTGAAATATATTCCTCTAGAATGTTCTTTAGAAGACATAATTAGTATAAATTAGAGTAGAAGGTATGTGAGGGATTTGTCTTAAGAATTATTGTAATAGAGCTCTGCTCTGTTGGAGCTTTCCCCCTCGAAGAGGTAAGTGAACATTGTTTCCTATCAATAAAGGTATTATTTTGGTGTTGTGGAATCCATATATTGGTTGTTTCATTGTTATTATCTACATTATCTCCATTTTTTGTTGTTGAGTCCACTGTTGTTCACTGCAATATTTATGCTTATGCTATTATAATAGATCTAGAACCTAACACTAAGTCAATTCAACCCAACTCAAAAATTCCTTGTTAAAATGACATGACTATGCTATAGCATGAGAGGATGGGATATATTTGAGAAAAATGACTTCAAGCTATGCATAACAAAGGTATGGTTGAATATTTTCCTGAATGTAATTTAGAAGTCAACGTTTTTGACCATTGTATATATGGAAAAAAATTCGGGTGAGGTTCCCATCTAGAGAGACAAGGGAAAAGGGGATTCTAGAATTGCTTCATATTGATGTGTTTGGCCCTGTTTCAGTTCCTTCACTTGGTCGATCCTTGTATTATGCCTCCTTCATAGATTAATTTTCTAGGAAGACATGGATATATTTCCTGAGGAATAAATCATAGGTTTTTGAGAAATTCAAAGAGTTTAAATCTCTTGTAGAAAAATAAACAGATAAGAAGATTAAGGTGTTGAGAACTGACAATGGTGGTGAATTTCTTGGAAAGGAATTTGATCAGTTCTACAAGTAGTGTGGCATAGCGTGCCAAAATATCACACCATATATCCCATAGGAAAATGGATTTTCTCAGAGAATGAACAGAACATTGATGGAAAACGTAAGGAGCATGCTCAGTGATGTTGGGATCACACAAGAATTCTGGCCAGAGGAAGTCGACACTGCAATATATCTAGTGAATATGTCTCCTTCCTCGGTGCTAGTCGACATGACTCCACATGAGGTATGGTATGGTAATAAGCCTTTGGTTTCACATCTCAAAATATTTTTTTGTGATGCATTTTTCCATGTTCCCAAGGAAAATAGGAGCAAGATAGATAAGAAGGAAGTCATGTGTGTTTTAATTAGATATAAAGAATGAATGAAAGGATATAATATCTAGGATCCTTCATCAATGAAAACAATGCACAGTCGATATTTGGTCTTTAGAGAAGTCAGAAGGAATTCCAAGTCTGAAGTGATAGTTAAAACACATAATAATCTAGAGAATGTGTGGTTTGAACTGAGGAACGAAGAAGGTGATTCATATGAGTCAAATGAATGAGATAAAGAGGTGGAACAACCAAACCCAGATGTATGGAGGTTAGAGTAGTAAGAAAAAAAATAGAAATGTATAGTATGATTGAATTTCTCTATGCATTTGTGTTAAATTCCATTGACGAAGAGCCCAAGTCGGTTAAGTAGGTGGTCGACTTAGCAGAGGGAAACCTTTGGAAGGGCACCATGGTCGAAGAGATCGAATCCTTGAATAAGAATGAGACATGGGATTTATTCAAATTACCTAATGGAAGAAATTCCATTGGTATAAATTGGGTATTCAAGAGGAAGATGAACATCACAAGTCAAGTTGAGAAATTCAAAGATTGACTGGTAACGAAAGTATATTCCCAAGTCGAAGGGGTCGACTTCGGTGAGATTTTTTCTCTTGTTGCAAAATTAACTTTCATGAGAGTATTAATGTCTATGGATACAACATTTGATCTAGAAATATAAAATATGGATGTAAAGACAATGTTCCTACATGGGGACATGGAAGAATGAATCTACATGAAATTGAAGGATTTGTAGTAAGGGACAAGAAAGATTTGTTGTACAAGTTGAAAATATCCCTGTACGGTCTAAATAAATCACCAAGGATTTGGCACCAAAAGTTTGAGACATACATTCTTAGTTAGGTATTTGTTAGATGCAAAGATGATCACTGCATATATTCCAAAAAAGAAGGTGGGAATTTCATATATGTAGAATTGTATGTTTACGACATGTTGTTGATTGGAAACAACATGAATGCTATAAAGGGGGTGACGAAGAAGCTATCCTTCAAGTTCAAAACGAGGGATATTTGTGCAACGAACTTCATTATGGGAACTGCTTGATCAAGAGAGATCGAGCAAATAGAAAGATCTGGTTGAACTAGAAAAAGTATATTGAAATAGTCTTGAAATATTTCAACATGCAAGATTGAAAACCTATGAAGGTGCCAATTCATGTGGGAGCAAGGATAATTGTTGAACAATCTCCAGATACATAGGAGGAAATAGAGGACATGGAATGTGTTCCCTATGCAAGTTGTTTTGGTAGTATAATGTATGCGATGATATGCACTTAACCAGGAATTTCCCATGTAGTGGGAGTGTTGAGCACGTACATGTTGACACGTGGAAATGAGCACTAGATAGTTATTGTCAATAGAGTATTCAAGTATTTGTTTGGCAATGAATTAAATGCTACCAAGCAAAACCTGGAAGTGACAGTGAATTAAATGTACATGTCTTTGTTGATGCTGACTATATTGGAGATTTGGACCGTTGAAGGTCGATCGGTGGATATGTGTTCAAGATGTTCGGTGGAGAAATCAACTGGATGAGTAAGAGACAGACAATCATAGTCTTATCAATAATAAAAGTTGAATACATGGTAGCCACTCAGGGAAGAAAAGAAGCAATATGGTTGCAATGGTTTTGCTCAAGAATCTAGTTTGAGAAAAAAGTTATGAAGATAAGTTGTGATATTCAAAGTGAAATATTTATGGAAAAGAACCCAACTTATCATTCCAAGAATAATAACATTGATGTAAAATGCCATTTCGTGAGAGACATGGTGGAAAGAAACAAGTTGTTGCTAGAGAAAGTAGACACGTTGGAAAACATAACAGACTCTTTGAGCAAGTCTATGAGTGTTTTGAAGTTGTCTTGGTACGTAGAGGCAATGAGAATTGCTACCCTCAGTCTTTGAACAAGAGTCCATAAATCTACTCGTTTCAACAAAGAATACAAGAAGTAAGAGAATGTTAGGTTATTATATTGTTTGTAGTGAAAGTCTAGTCATGGTGGATCAACTGATAGTGAAAGTCAAAGGACAAGGTGTTTTGACCTGGTAAAGTCAAATTCAATGTCATCTATAGCAATATGAAGAGGTCAACCAAAAACAGGTTGACATGTAAGCACATGACAATTAACTAAACACGGAATGGAGGTCGGATGGTAAACTAATGGTAAACCAACTTAGTGTCGACTATAATAGAATTGTGAGATTCACAATATTTGTAGCTAATGATCTTTGTGGATTTGTAACCATTTTTTGGGTACCTTTATTTAAGCTTTTTCCTACTGTAATGCCTATAAATAAGGTGTGTTGTAATGCTATAAAAGATAATCTTTAAGAGAGATAATTTTAGAGGTTTATGGTCATGTAGATGTAAGTCGAATTGGCTACAGGGTTGTTCTTTTGTAAAGAAAGAAGGTAGGATGTCGATTTTATCTTAGGTGTAGACCAAGGTTAGGTATGTAACCTTTTATTTTGAAAGAATAAGACAACAAGAGAGAAAAAAACTCAAGGAATGTTGGTTTTCCCATTTGGGTTTCCAGGGTAAAATCTTTGTGTTCTGTGTGTTTGCTTTGTCATTTATTTTGTTGATTAAAGATTTCTTCCTCTCTTTTGCTAGGTTTAGTGAGTAAGTGTTTCTCATTTCCTAACATAATCTCTTGATCCTTGTCCACAACCTAGACCTTGATTATTTCTTGGCTTCTCCTTATTCCTCTCTTTGTGTTACCTCTCACCACAATCCATGCCATAAGTCCATTCAAGTTCCTGGTTATAATTCTTTGTCGTATTGTCACCTGAATCCTCTTAGCCATCTGTCTCATGCATGATGGTCTGATGTAGATGTCTTTTCATCGACTTGATCAATTCATACTCCTCGTGATATAAGAATATACACCCTATGATATGTGTATATTGAGTGGATTAACATGTCATCTATGCTTGGTTGGAGTCGACATCCTATTTTTACTCATCATAACTTGCAACATTAAATCATCACAGAAAGTGTCCTCCTTTTTCCTTTTTCACTCTCCCTTCACTACAACTTAATTTCCACATCCTTGGTCACCATATGCCTAGTTCATCTCCATAACGTCCAATTTCATGAATCCTACCCTATACTTTTTTTTCTAAATTGCGGCCCCTAAGTTTGAAACCTTGATCGGTGGAACCCTAAAAAGGCATGGAACCTTGATCGATGGAACCCTAAGAGGACATGGAATCTAGACTCGTGCAATTTCTGCGTAATTTTCTAACTTGTAATTCAATTTAATTCAATTATTCTTTTTCTTTATTTTTGTAAATATTTTTATATACATTTTATTTTATTTTATGTATATTATTTTATTTTGTTCTATTTTAATTAATTTTTAATTTTTTTTTTTTCCATAATTTTCTCTTAATATTATTTCAAGTATTTTATGTTACCCATAGAAAATTTATTCACGTTAAATATTTTACATGGGGTAAGTTTTTTTTTACATGGAGAAAATAATTTACACTTAATAAACAAACAATTTAATTAA
>ML776550.1:2638768-2665190 GCA_009831015.1 Picea engelmannii
ATTGTTAAGACACTCCATGTTGTTAAAGTCATCGGTTCGAAACCTACGGGGATAAAAAATCCAACCATGTTAAGGGTTGGTGTGGCTCAGGCCATGTGCGATCCCCGGGTGATTTTGACGGCTTAGATGCCCCTGAATCACGGTTTCTCAAGCCACAGGTTAATCACGTAGCCAACAGGTCTCGCACAAATTAATAAACATATATATATATATAATTTATTATTATTATTTATTATTATTTAATTTCATGTTTAATTTTCAGGGATAACTAGTTTTTCATAAGTTAAATGAATAATAAAGATTAGTGGGTTTAATGGATAAAAATATGTGTTTCTTCCTTAGAGGTTACAGGTTCAAATCCAGAAGGCGGTTGAGTGATTATTATTATTTTTAATTTTTAGTATTAACCTTAGTAAATTTATTTTTGTTTTTAACTTTGTAAATAATTGTAAAATAATATGAACAATTTTGTTATTATTATTATTTTTTTTTAATTAGTTACATAATTAAAAAAAAAAAAGGAAAATTAGCTCAAATTAAACTATGAGCCACAGGTCCCATGCCCACCTAGATTCTTATTTAAACTATTTGTAGGGGATGAACTATTTAAATCTCTACTTTATGAACTCTCTTATGCATGTGAGACTGCTTTTGCAGGTTGAAGATTAATGGTCCAGATTAACCCACATGCTTGATTGACGACTGCTAAGAAATGACCTTTAAATGGGCATAACTTTTGCTACATGTGTCAGAATCAGGTTCATGGTACCTTTTTGGAAATGTATCAGACAGACAAATGTAGTGGAAGAAGTTTCTAGGATAGACATGTGACAGAAGACATCGGAAAACTTAGAAAACAACAGACCATGGATTCATGAGAAGAAATAGCCATGCAAACTTTAAGAAGCCATATCTAGTGCTATGGGTAACAAAATCAGGATCAAGATGACTCAATGGAAAGTTGGAGGAGAGAAGAACAAGCTGGGATAGAAATTGCTAGTAGATTGAAAGGAGAAATGGTCAAAAAATGAAAAACATAGAAGGAACCCGAATTCAGATGAAGACCTATCTATGCAGACTTCAAATAGTCATATCTCAAGCTACAAGAAACAAATCAAGCTAGGAATAACTCAATAAAAATATGGGACAGAGGAAAATAATCCAAAATGATATCATTCAGTAGTTCAAAGAAAAAGTTCCTAGAACGACTCAATAAATTTAGAAGATATAGACAACAAGCAGTGTGAATAATATTTTTAAATAGATATCATTTGTAATGTCCCTCGGTTGGGATGGGGGAAGTTACAACTCTAATTAGTGATCTCACTGGAAGGAACTTCCCTTATGGAATTACCTATTCACCCTTGATGTTGAGAGACTTTACCTAAGAATAAGTTTTCTCTAGGAATTTCATGGAAGAGATTCATAGCCTCCTCCAACATACCTTCTTTACAAAACCCCTCTTTTTGACTAATTGATGGGTATGCCTAGAGAAATATTAAACTTCCAGAGGAATTTCCATATCATATAGGTTCTCAAAGAAGGACATCTATTTTATTTGTTATAATATGCACTTATAATATTATGCCAACATTGTGTGTGTGTGTGTGTGGTATAGTGTTGATGAATAACATGGTTGACTATATGCATATGGTCTATTATTGATGAATTCACCCAATTAGAGTTGAGCATTGTTCATTTGGGTAAAGTTGTAGGAGTATGGATTGATATTCCAACATCTCTCCCCCCATCAAGACACACTTTTCCAATCAACCAAAAGCCCTTTTTGATACCATATTATAGTGTCCCTCCTCCCTCAAGACACACTTTCCCAACCAACCAATGTTATAAAAACAAGACCACAAAGCAATAAAATAAAACAAATGTGGAAATAAAACATAGAAGATACACAATATAATAGAGACACATATATACCTGGTTCACCCAGTGTGGGCTACATCCACCAGAGAAATTACCAGGTTCTTTCTTTTTATTATCCAACAAAATGAAGGGATACAACCTACAACAAACCCATTGTAACTTCATCGTCTTTCTCTCACAGTCTCCTCTCTTAGAATACAATAATCGCACACATATAAAACTGCAATACAATTCCCTCATATAAGAGGGTTTCCTTCTAGGGAAAAAATCCCTAAAATACCTTCTACCGTCAGATCTGCGACCTTATAATGAATAGTTCATATTGAATACGAAATTACAATATTTTACAAGGCAATTTTTCCCAATATTTCACTTCGGAGGAGCTTCCCCCAAATCTCCCTCTAGGGGGGGCTAAAAAAATTGTATCCACCCCACCTAGACCCCCCTGGCAATAGTTGTGTGGGATAAATCTCTCCCACAACCCCCCATTAGGGAATGGAGTCCAAGCACGATTGAAACAAACCTCTGAATCAGGCAGATAATTAGGCTCTGCAACAAACAATCTCCCATTTGGAGTCCGATCACAAAAACTCCAATGTTGTTGTACCTGCTGGAATATACTCCACCTTGGACCTGAATTTTTTTGTATCTTCACCTTCATGCTTGAATACCAACTGAAACTGAGAAGGAACTCAGTTTCTCCCTGGTTACTCCCTTTGTTAACATGTCTGCAAGATTGTAGGTAGTATGTATCTTTTCCAACTTCAAATGTCCATCGTCCAAGACAGATTGTATGAAATGGTACCTGAGTTGTATATGCTTGTTCTTTGAATGGAAGGTTGAGTTATTTTCAATATGAATGGCACTCTTGCTGTCAAAGTACAACCTACTATTCTCCTGCTTCTTTCCCAATTTCTCCATAAAATTCTATAACCAAATCATCTCTTTACTAGTCTCTATAGTAGCAACATATTTTGGTTTCATTGTTAAAAGTGCAACAACCTTTTGCAGTTTTGAAATCAAACTTATTGTTGTTTAAGATACCATAAAAATATACGCTGTGTGCTCCTCCTGTTATCTATATCACCTGTCATATATGAATCAACATATCCCTGTAGATTAGTGTCTAAACCTCCAAAAAATAATGCATGAGTAGAAGTACCTTTCAAATACCTGAGAATCTACTTTACTGCCTCCCAATGTTCTTTACCTCGATTTTTCATATACCTTCTCACAACTCCCACTGTATGTGTAATATCTGGTCTTATGAAAACCATCGCATACATCAAGCTACCAAATGTTGATGAATAAGGGACCTTGGACATGTATTCTATCTCCTCGTGTGTCTTGGGACACATTTCCTTAATTTGAAATGCATGGTCAAAGGTGTACTAACTGGTTTTTCATTATGCATTCTAAACCTCTTCAACACCTTCTCTATGTACTCACCCTAAGACAATGTCAATTTGTGATTTTTCCTTTCTCTTTTTATTCTCATACCAAGGATTTTATTTGCAACACCCAAATCCTTCATCGCAAATGAATTAGCTAATTTATTCTTGAGAAAATTTATATCCTACATATTAGATGTTGCAACAATCATTTCATCTACATACAATAGCAATATAATATAGCTTCCATTTTATAGCCTTTTAAAATAAACATAGTGTTTATAATGACATCTACTATAACCTTGTTCTGTCATAAACCTGCCAAACTTCAAATACCACTGCCTTGGATCTTTCTTTAGGCCATACAAGCTATTCTTCAACATTCATACCAAATTATCCTTCGCTTTGACCTCATACCCCTATGGCTACTCAATATAAATCTCTTCCTCCAAATACCCATGGAGAAAAGTTGTTTTTACATCTAACCTTTCAAGATGAAAATATTCTACTACCACAAGACTTAAAATAGTCCTAATTGAAGTCATCTTAAAAACAAGAGAGAATATTTCATCAAAATATATACCTTTCTTTTGTGCAAACCCTTTTACAACAAGTCTATCCTTATGCCACTTTTTTCCTCCACCTTTTTCCTTCAACCTGTAAACCTATTTATTCTGCAATGCTCTTTTTCCTGTAGGAAACTGAACCAAGTCCCAAGTCTGGTTATATACTAAGTAATCCATTTCATATTTCATTCCTTTCTCCCACTTATTTTTAATGTCTACCTACATTGCCTCTTCGTAACATTCATGTTCACCAGAATTAGACAACACTAAATAATACAATGAAGGAGAGTATCGTTCAGGGTGTCTACTTAACCTAGTAGATCTTCTAACAACACTTGCAGGAGTTTGAGGTACATGTTTCTCCTATTGTTGTACATTTTGATTTTCTGGTACCTTTGAAATTTCTTTTTCAGTGATCTCATCAAGCACTGTGTATTTTGGTTTTTCCTTTTCCTGTTTATTTTCATGCAACTGATCTTTGCACATGACTTTCTCATTGAATATGACATCTCTACTACTAATGATTTTGTGATTTTCATAATCCTATAAGCGATAACAAAAATATTTAACACCGTATCCAATAAAGGTACACTTCTTGGATTTTTCCTTAAGCTTTGATCTATTTTCTTTAACAATATGGAAAAATGCTTCACAATTGAAAGTCTTCAAAAATGAATAGTTTACCTTTTTACCTGTCCATGCCTCCTATGGAATGCCTCCATCCAAAGAACTTGAAGGTCCTTTGTTTATCAAGTAAACATCATTATCTAAAGCATTTGCCCAAAATTGTACAAGAAACCCTTCATGCAATCTCATATTCCTTGGATGCTCCATGATTGTCCTGTTCATCCTTTCTACACACCATTTCCTTTTGATGTTCATGGAATTTTCTTATCTCTATGAATCCTATGGTATGAAAAATAATCATCGACCTCCTTGCTACAATATTCAACTCCATTTTATGATCTGAGACACTTCAACCTTTTTCATGTCTCATTCTCAACCAAAACTTTTCATTACTTAAAAGTGTCAAAACCGTCATATTTTTGTCGAATGCAATAAACCCAAGTTTTTTTAGTTGCATCATCAATAAAAGTAACATACTAACGAGAGCCACCAAGAGATGATACCTAAGTTGGTCACCATACATATGTATGCACAAGCTCTAATCTTCCATTCTTCTTTTCTTTTCCAACTCTGAGAAATCTGACTCTCTTTTGTTTTCCATAAACATAATGCTCACAGAAATCCAAATCAATATGTTTAAGATCTGGCAAAAAATTCCTTTTGTGAAGTATCTGTATCCCCTTCTCACTCATTCATCCAAGACTATGATTCCAAAGAGTTGTATTCACTCCTGTAGAACCTAAAGAGATAGAAGAATCAATATTACATAAATACATTGTATCTACCTCTCTCCTTTTGTTATCACTAGTGATCCTTTGGTGACCTTCCCCGCCTTATCTGTAAATATGGATATACAACCTTCACTTGCCAATTTCCCTGTTGAAATTAGATTTTTCCTTAGATCTAGAACATGTATTACCTCTTTCAAACACCATTGGTTTCAATTCTTTTTCTTTATTTGTACCTTTCCCATTCTAACAATTTTGTATGGTGCATCATCACCCAAATGAACCTGTCCAAAATCACGTGGAACATAATCTAGAAAATGTTTCCTATGGGGTGTGGCATGAAATCAAGCCCCTAAATCTACTATCCAAGACTCAAAAATATTATCCGTATAAAGAATATAATCATATTGTAACACATCACCTATTACATTTTCTTCATAATTTTTCTCATGTTGTCCATCTCTTTTTTTCTTTGGAGCTCTATAGTCTTTTTTCAGATGTCCTTTGTTTCCACTATTCCAGCACTGTATTTTTACTAGTATGGATTTGGATATGACCTTCCTAGAATTCCCATGGTTCCCTGAGCCCTTTCCTCTATCCTTTTGTCTTCCCCTGTTCTCCATGTTTAAAACATTACCTAATGTCTCACCTGTTCTTATCCGTCACATTTCCTCGCTAAGGATAACACTGACAACATCATCAAATTTTAGAGTGTTTGAACCCGAGACAGAGTTACTTACAACCCTGACCAATGAATTCCATCTTTCTAGTAATGAGAACAAGGTTAGAAGAGCCCTAACATCATCATCAAAGTCCACTTTTATAGAAATTAACCGATTAATAACTGTATTAAATTCATTTAAATGATCTGCAACAGACCCACCTTCTGACATATTCATATTAAATAATATCTTCATTAGAAATACCTTATTGGATGCTAAGGGTTTTTCATATAGTTTATCCAATGCATCCATCATCTCCTTCATTTTTATTTTCTTTTGAAATATCGAATTTCATCGACGCTGCCAGGCTCAGTCGTATCATTCCTAGTGCCTTTGTGTAAAGAACCTCCCATTCTTTGTCCTTCATGGCCTTCAAATTCATTTCTATTCCACCCAATGGTAGGAAAAAATCCTTCTGATATAAAAAATCTTCCATCTGCATCTTCTATAACTAGTAGTTTTGGCTATTATATTTCTCGACCTTAAACTTTCCATCTTTCTCCATTGCTCCCCTCGAACTAGGAACCCTCTTTTCTTGCAAGTTACCTTTTGATACGATACTAGTTGTTAGAAAAATAGGATCAAAGAGAAATAAAATAAAACAAATGAGGAAATAAAACACATAATATACACAATACAATAGAGACACAAATATATGTGGTTCACCCTGTAAATGTGTTGAACCTGCAAAAAATAGATTTAGCTAGAAAATACTAAACACATTTGTAGAGAGATTAAGAAAGAAGAAGAAAAAGAGAAAGAATGGAAGAATTCTCATTAACCGTAATGAATAATGAATAATTTACACATGATATACTATGTATAACTCAATCAATGCACATTGGAGGAGAACCAATGTGCCATAGTGGTGTTCTAGAGTGATCTAGACACACACCAGCAGTTACAGGAGTGAATTGCCACCTAGTCTAGTCTCTCAGGAAGTTACGAGAGTGAGCTACCACCTAGCTGAGTTAACTAGTCAGCCAATCTTGAGTTAACTGAATGAAATGGAGTGTAGTGAGGAGAAGATCAAGGAATCAAGGGTAATGCACCATTCTGGTGATGAAACCAAGGCTAATGCACATTATCATAATGACAAAACCAATGCAACATCTAGACTCAACTCAACTAGTCAAACTGAAGTGTCAAATGAAGAGAATAGTCTCCAGGTGGAATATTCTCCCCTAAACTTTAGGAGACTGAATAATGACTAATAAACATAGAAAAAAACCTTATGAACTTAGGAAAAATAAATCCTAAGTGCATGTGAAGTAACTCCAACACCCCCCTGAACATCACTATGGTGAAAATAAAGAATGGGTACCGACAATGAGGCCATGTTAGGTACCCAAGTACAACAGATGCACTGAAATAAAGTGAGGAAAGAGGGAAAACCTCATGGGAAACCACCCCCCCCTCAAGGTACAATGTATGTAAAAATAAGAACTAACAGTTTCTATGCAACTATTTCCTTCACTCCAAGATGACTTCACAGAGAGTGGAACTTATGCTCAGTGAAGGTCTCGGTGAAGATGTTTTTTGCCTATTCTGCTAAAGGAAATAACTGTAGGTCGATGATCCCCTCGTGTAATAAGTCTTGGATGTAGTGCATGTGGATCTCGATGTGCTTTGTCCGCTGCCTATGAACTAGATCTCTGCAGAACTTTAGAGTTCTCTTGTTTTCACACTAGATGACGATCAACTGATGAAACTGAATTCCCAACTCAGTGAGAAAATGTTGTAGCCACATAGCCTGAATGGTTATTTTAACTACCCCTCTATACTCTACCTCGACTGAAGAAAGAGAAATAGAAACCTGCTTCTTGCTCGACCAACAGATAGGCCCTTAACCAAGACTGAGTGAGTAACCATATGTTTACTTATGATTAGTGCTATCTCTAGCCCAGTCAGAATCAATAAACCCAATGAGATCTAATGTAGAGTCTGTTGCATAATGAATCCCAAAGGCGATGGTTCCCTGTACGTATCGAAGGATACACTTTGCAGCCTTCCAATGTAGCTCATGCGTCTCCTGCATGAACCTAGAAACTGCGCCAACTACATAGGAGAGGTCTGGTATGGAGTGTGTGAAATATAATAATATCCCCACTAGCTGTCTGTACAATGTGTTTTCAACCAGTGGAGTGTCCCTGCCATCCTCAAGTTTGAATCCTAATAGGAAAGGAGTCAGAGAAGACTTGCAGTCTGTCATGTTAAATCTTCAAGGAGATCTCGTACATACTTGGCCTAATACTGTTTGATGCCTAATGAATCATGATTGATCTCAAGTCCAAGGAAGAAGTGTAGCAGACCCATGTTTGTCATCAAAAACCTGTCATGTAGAATCCTCTTGACTAAATAAATCGTTGAAGTCGAGCAACTGGTGATCAACAAATCATCAACATACAAAACTAAGAGTAGAAGTGAATTAACCGTCATGAACATGTAGACATTCCGGTCTGATTTACAATGTAAAAATTTCTGTGATAATAGGTAGGAGTCCATCTTGGCATACCATGCCCTCAGAGATTGCTTGAGGCCATAAAGAGATTTCTTCAGTCGATAGACCAAAGATGAATTCTACCTAAATCCTTGGGGTTTCTCCATATAGATCTCCTCAAATAGATCACCATGAAGAAATGCATTCTTCATGTTTATCTGATGGACTTCCCATCCCTTGGTCACCGCAATGGAAAGTGCCAAGTGTATGGAATCCATCTTCTCTACTAGAACGAAGGTCTCATCATTGTCAATGCCATGCACCTGCTGAAAGAATTTGGAAACAAGAATGGCTTTGTATCTACTAATATGTCCATCCAATGCACTCTTGGTCCTGTAGACCCATATGCATCTAACAAGTTTCCTTCCACAAGGAAGGGGAACCAAATCCCAAGTCTGGTTCTCGAGGAGGGAGTTGTAATCCTCCTGCATGGCGGATTCCCAAAAGGGATTTCCAACAACCTCTCCATAAGATTTTGGATATGAAGACTGAACCGAGAAAATATGTCTGGAGGGAAATGGTTTAGTGGCAGTGAGTGCAATAGGAGTCTCCTTGAAATCAGATCGATTCCTCCTAGTATCGGCTAGATCACCAACAAGATCCGATGCATCCTGAAGGGTAGTCTCTGCCCACTTGGGCCTCTTCTCTGGCTCTCCATCTGCATATGGATGCTCTGACTCTGCATATGAATGCATTGAATATGTATTTGTATCATCTGAGTCCTCTAAATCGGAACTCTCATTTGAGGAAGAGTCGGCATGTGCATGCTCATTGTCTCAGACAGGTGGAAGAATGAAGGTGTATGCATGCGGCTGTTGAGGTACATGCGAGAAACTTTCCTTGAATTGGACGCTTCTCTCAATGATGAGTCAGTTCGAGGAAATATCAATAATTTTTTATCCCTTCACATCGTTGGGGTATCCAACAAAAATACACTCAGTTCTCTGCGGATCAAGTGCCTTTCTCTTTTTAGAGGGAATCTGGGCCCATGCACGTGAACTGAAAATACGGAAGTGGGTCACTTCTAGTTTGAGGCCTCTCCAAGCCTCGTAGGGGTTCTTATCCTTGACAAATATATGTAGAGATCTATTTTGGATGTATGTTGTATAATTAAGTGCTTCAGCCCATAGTCTCTATGGTAGTGACTTTGCATGTAGCATGCAAGATGCCATCTCTTTTAGAGATATGTTTTTCCTCTCAATTACTCTATTTTGTAGCAGAGTATAGGGAATTGTGTGTTGCAACTAAATCCTTACCTCATGACAAATATTTTGGATCTCATGATTGAAATACTCTCCCCCATTATCAGTTCGAAGGACTTTGATTTTCTTTCCTCACTGTGTCTCAATCAGGGATTTGAAATCTTTGAGGTGTTGAAAGACCTCAGATTTTTTTCCTGAGAAAGTAAATCCATGTAAAACGTGAGAAATTATCAACAAAAATGAGAATGAACCTCTCTTTGTTGACTGATGGATGCGGAAAAGGACCCATGAGGTCACTATGGATCATATCTAAAGGAGCGGAAGCTTTGTGAGTCTTTCCTTTGTCAAATTTATCTTGGGGGTGTTTTCCAAGAACACATCCCTCACAGACTCCTTTGGAGAAATGGATGTATCGTAGACCATCAACCAATATTTTGTTGCTAATTTTTTGAATATATATGAAATTCAAATGTCCAAACCTTTCGTTCCATATCCTACTACTTTGATCAGCATGGGTAAGCAATAAAGCAAAATCTGGTTCAATAAATTCAGAAAATGTATACAATCTAGATTAATGATTTACCTCACTGGTAGCAACCCTGGAATTGGTTTGCATGTCATAAATGTCCACTACATTTGGTGTGAATATGAATTTCTTTCTAGTGCAAAATTCGTCATCTGATACATGGAGAGAAGATTGACAAAAAAAGTTGGTAATATGCAACACATTCTCGAAGCTTTTGTTGGTGAGTTCAATCCTTCCTTTGCTAGTGACATCGAATGGAGAGTTGTCCCCTATCAGAATAGGAGGACCTTTGCATGTATCCAATGAATAATAAACTTCTTTTGTGGCATCCATGTGATGTGATTCTCTTGAATCTACGATCCAAGCATCGGGAGAGGAGTTCATTGGCAATCAAGGCATGACTATAATTTCCTTTCTTTGGATTCTCATATTCTTTCTTCTTCTTCTCGGCACCCTCCGGGATGCGATATCGAAGGTTATTTTTTCTGAATTATTTGAGTCATTAGATCTATTTTTTTCTTCATGCATGCAGATTCTGGATGGAATCCTTTATGACAGTACACACATTTCTCCCCTTTTCTTCCCTTTCCACCTTTGGATCCAGAGGCATCGGTGAAGGGTTTTGAGTACCCTTCCTTCTTAGGATGTGCATGAGCTTTCCTTTTTTATTTATCTTTAGATTTATGATATTTATGGCTTCCATTTTGTACAGTAAGTGCATGCACCTTTGGGGCCTTTGATTTTTCCCATGTTAATGAGCTTGGTTTTCTCTGGTGTTAGAGATTTGATAAAGTCCTCAAGAGAATGAATATTCGAAGTGGCTCCAGAGGAAAATTTGACTGATTGGAATGTTGATATGAACACGGAGAATTCAGGACCAAGTTTGGAGAGAATGGTGAGAAACATTTGTTTCTCCTCCTTATATTTATCAACCCCACAAGATTTGAGTTGCGACAATAAATCCTTGAATTTTGTAAAGAAATCTTGGATATTGTCGAATATTTTTGGATCCAATGTGAAACATTCCACATCCAACATGTGTTCCCTCATATCATATTGTTTTCCAAATATCCCTTCCAAGGTATTCCAAGATTCATTGGGGGTTTTACAGGAAGATATGTGAAAAAGGAGATTGGGATAAATCAGAGTGCAAATTGTTCCTAATGCTTCATCCATTTGATTTAGATACTTGGATTTTTTTATGGATGATGTCAGTGTTGTGTTTGTATTGAAGTTTAAACTCTACAATCCTATGGTTCATATATGTATTATTATTTTCTCCTTCCATGCAAATTAATTGTAAGGTTTAAGAATGAATTCTTTTTGCTAAATCCATCTTTCTGTTGTCTTCAATCTTTTGTACCTACAAAAAAATTGGTGTAGGTTTTGCTTAGAAGTCCATCAACTTTGATAACATGTAAATGTGTTGAACCTTCACATAATATATCTAGCTAGAAAATAATACACACATTTGCAGAGATAAATTAAGAAAGAAGAAGCAAAAGATAAAGAATGGAAGAATTCTCATTAACTGTAATGAATAATGAATAGTTTACACATGATATACTCTGTATAACTCAATAAATGAGCACTGGAGGAGAACCAATGTTCCATATTGGTGTTCTAGAGTGATATGGACACACACCAATAGTTACGGGAGTGAACTGCCACCTAGTCTAGTCTCTCAGGAAGTTATGGGAGTGAACTGCCACCTAGTTGAGTTAACTAGTCAACCAATATTCAGTTAACTGACTGAAACATAGTGTAGTGAGGAGTGGATCAAGTAACCAAGGGTAATGCACTAGTATGGTGATGAAACCAAGGCTAATGCACATTTTCTTTGTGATGATCCCAATGTTTCATGGTGACAGAACCAATGCAACATCTAGACTCAACTCAACTAGTCAAACTGAAGTGTCAGCTGCAAAGAATATTCTCTAGGTGGAATATTCTCCCCTAAAATTTAGGAGACTGAATAATGACACATAAACATAGAAAAAAACCTTAGTAACTTAGGAAAAATAAATCCTAGGTGTAACTCCAACACACCCAGTGTGGTCTATGTCCACCAGAGAAATTGTGAGGTCCTTCCTTTTTATTATCCAAAAAAATGAAGGAATACAACCTACAACACAACCATTGTAACTTCCTCGTATTTATCTCATGATATAATATATTAGAATACAATAAGAACACACATAAATATCCACAATAAAATTCCCTCATATAGGAGGGTTGCCTTATCGGGTAAAAATCCCTAAAATACCTTCTACCATTAGATCTGCAAGCTTATAATGAACGGTCCAGATTAACTACGAAATTACAATATTTTACAAGGCAATTTTTCCCAATTTTACAAGGTCACCCCCCCTAGACCCCCCTGGTGACAGTTGTTTTTTGGGGGGGAATCCCCCCACACCCCCCGTTAGGGAATGGGATCCAAGCACGACTAAAACAAACCCCTGAATCAGGAATATATCAAGCTCCACAACCAACAACCAAAACCTATGTGATGCAATGCTATAGTTTTTAAAAGAATGAACATGATAGAAATTGAACCCAAGACCTACCCCCAATCAGTAATATACTCTATCACTAAGAAACATGCCTTACATGGACTCCTTAAGGAGGTTGTTTAACTTCAAAATGTGGATTGATATTCCAACAATAGCCTAATAGATATGATCCTTAACTTTGTTACTATTGTAAGTCACCAATATGAAATGGATTCAATTTAAATTGAATTATGGAGGTGATGTTGAAATTTGGTTCAAATGTATTTATGGTTGGTAACAAGGCCAAGGGGAAGAATATATGAATATGAGTTTCACTGTTTAGATTGGATTATACAATAGGTTATGAGAATGGGTACTCCTCCATGACATCATGGAGATGGGTAATCTAGACTCTATATATTGAACATGAAGTGATTCATAGTATCACCCACTTGGTACACATTGTAACCAACTTTTGAGGGTTTTCATAATGCTTAGTGATTCCAAGCGGCAAGGTAGGAGGAAAGGAGAATCAACTCGACTAGGTAATATTTTGAAGAAACCTGCAAGATCTATGATTTACAAGTCACCTCCTCATGCATGAGGAGAGCTAGTCATATTTGAATAGGATAGAGGAAAGTGAAGGTGGATCCATCTATTTTGGATTGGTTGTTATGACCCAATGGGGGAATATATAGGGTTAAATGTATATGATATGATCCCAAGTGGGGGAATATATGGGGATAAATGTACATGTAATGTGTAAATATATATGTAATATGGTCAACATAATAGTAAAGGGGCCTCATGTGTACATGTGAATAGGTATACATAGAGATAATGTATTCATTATTGAGTGATGTGAATTGGGATGTATGAATGTATTTGGATATGTGGAGGAGGTTCTTCTATTATTTAAGGAGCTATTATGTAACTCATCACTCTTATCTATATTAGAGTTGTGTTCCACGCTCATATTTTTATACATGGTGTGTACTTCTATTATGTTATGGTATTTTAAGCATTTGGTGCACAACATTTGGTATTAGAGCATTGATCCTAGGGTTTTTTCTTCTCCAAGAAAGTCATCTTAGAATTTTTGCTATAAATGATTTTATAGGATGCTTGGAAAGGAAAAAATTTGAGGTTGTTGAGAAGACACATCAAGGTATGTTTTTACAAATTTTAGTGTCTGATTCATTAGTATGTCAGATATACAACCTTATATGGAAGATAGGTTTTTTGATTCATCCTGAATTCAGTTTTAAACAAGCCATCTTGGAATTTCTTTATAACTTGTTTTTTCATACGATTCATATAGTGAAAATTGGAGATTATTTACAAGATCTTGCTAGGTACCGTTGGTGCAAATTTTAGGTTATGGGTCATTATACGTTTGGATATATACCCTATGGAAGATCAAGTTTTTGACTAGTCCCATTACTAGTCTGAAAAAAGTGTTGTGTGTAAAACAATTATATCTTCTTCAATGAATATCAAAATTCCATGAGAGGAGTTACATTTGAAATATTACAATCCATATTATTTATGTCATAATTTTTAGATTCAAGTATTAAACTTTGGACACGTGGCATGTTGTAAAAGTTCGCTCTCCTAGAAAGGACAAAAATCAGGAAGGTTTGGGAAAGTTATCATAAATTTCACTTCGGACATAAAATTTGGTCATAATTGTGGAATTGTAGAGAGGACACATCATAGTACTACAACTCGAAATTTCAAACTCATATGGGCCAAAATTTCATAAATACATCAGAAGGAAGGTCTACTAGAAGGATAGACTCCAAATTAGGGTTTCAAAGGTATGTTCACTTAAAACTATCATAAATTTTGATAGGAATGTCTGATTGAGTTTATTCAAAATCCATTGGAAATAAAAAACATATAATTATATATGGAAAAAAGATTATAACTAATTTAGATCATTATCCTTAATATAGTAAGGTTGTAAGTTGAGGTTTGGGGTTAGAAATAAATTAAGAACCAATGGAAATACCTCAATTTACAGCCGATGAAGATAAAGATGAAATCAATCTTATGGAATGGTTGAGAATGATAAAGAAAACTAAATTGGGTCCTATTTTGGAAATTAGTCATTTTTGAGGTGAAGCTTTGGAATGGTGGATGAGTATTGATAAATATACTAGAAAAAACATCAAAGGCCAGATGATGTACATGCCAAATATAATGGTATTATCTCTAAGTCTAGAGTAATTGAAAACCAAGCAAAGAGGATATAGGATTCCATTGTCTATGAAAAGAAGATATATGAAATGGGTGTGTAGAGTGAAGGAAAATTGTCAAATGTGAAACCATATCTACACCCTCACTACCAAGAAACATTTCAAGGAAGACAAGAAGGTTGATATCATAATTCTCAAGAAAGAAGATGGAATACTTGTAAATATTCATGAAACAAGGCATAACATAACAACTCTTCAAAAATCTATTATCATATACCAACAACCACTAAAAATTGGAGAAGCTTCAACAACAATAAATGGAATCAAGGGAAAGGAAATTATGCAACAACTAGCCACCAAGGATTACAACCGAAAAGAATTGATTTTGGATGGATGGATGTATCATCATAAATGGAAAGTATAAAGGAAGAGCACAAGAAAATCATATTACTTGGTTTCCTCAAATGTGAAGCCTTTATTTGCAAATCTTTGAGGACAAATCTTTTTTAAGCACGATACTATGTTATGACCCAAGAGGGGCATATAAATGGTTAAATGTATATGATATGACCGCAAGGAGGTGAATATATGCGTTTAAATGAACATGTAATGTGTAAATATATATGTAATAGGGTCATCCTAATAGTAAAGGGGCCTCATGTGTAGGTGTGAATAGGTATATATAGAGATCATGTATTCATTGTTGAGGGATGTGAATTGTGATGAATGAATGTATTTGTTTATGTGGAGGAGGTTCTCCTATTATTTAAGGGTCTATTGTGTAACTCATATCTGTTATCTATATTGGAGTTGTGATCCATGCTCACATTGTTGTACATGGTGTGTAATTTTGTTCTGTTATGATAATTTAATTGTATATAATTGTGGATAATAGAAGAGGAATAACTTTCAAAGATAACAAGTGTTGTATACATACACTATTACAACACTTAAGCATGGGGCATTGTGATAAAAACATCACAATGCATGTTGAACATCTTCTCACATGTTCATCTCACAATTGTTTACACTTGATAATAACCCATAGTGTGTTATTTATAGCTTCAATATCTAATAGACTTCCTTGGAATTAGGAATACCTTATCCACATACAACCATTATTGGTTATATTTGACTCCAAAACATCCACACTATATAGATGGCTCGAAAAGGACTCTCAATCTGATCTTTCATGTGTCCAAATCGTAGTCGATTCTTGGTATGTCAATTTACTGACCAACTATATTTGACTATTGGTCAACTATCTGGCTTAAAGAATTGAAAATTACTTGATCGAATGATGTAGATATATGGTTGATTGTTCGATTGATTTTTTCCAAGTATTATTCAATCACTTGACCCAATTATTCCAGGAGAAGTGTGATGAACTATCAAAAATTGAGGTTCTAACACCCCCCCAATCAACACATGGCTCTAAATATTCAAGAGGTTAAATTAATTTAGTAGGATACCCCCATAATTATAGCTTCTTGATACTCCCTAAGGTGTAGGACAGTTGGTGACATAGTGTGTTGTTAAACCACTCCATGTTGTTAAAGTCATCGGTTTGAAACCTGCCGAGACAAAAAAATACAACCATGTTAAGGGTTGGTGTGGCTCAAGATGAGTGCAATCCCTGGGTGATTTTGACGGCTTAGATTCCCCTGAGTCGCGGTTTCTCAAGCCACAAGTTAATCCTGCAACCAGCAAGTTCGAACAAATTAACAAACAAAAACAAATTATAGCTTCCTGATGCTTAATTATAGCTTCTTGAATCCCAAGAACCGCACAAATATTGATAAACCTAGGGTTAGTAAATATATCAACTATTTGATTATCTGTTCTGCAATAGACAACAAAGAAAACATTCTCATGAGCCAATTTTCTCAAATAGTGAGCACGAAGCTCAACATGTTTCATCTTACTGTGGGAAAAAATGGTTGTCAATAACTTGAATGGAGCTCTAATTTTCACAGTAAAGTGTATTCAATGTATATAAAGGAAATCCAAATTCATCCAAGAGTTCGAAAATCCAAGAGTTGTACCTGCATGAACGACGCCACAATATTGTGCTTTAGTAGTCGACAATGAGATTACCTTTTGTTTCTTTCATGAAAACACAAATGGTCTAGTGCTTAAGTGAATCACAACCAAAAGTGGACTTCTTATCATCATTGTCACCTTCCCATATGGAATCGGTGAAGATGACCATCAAACCAAAGCTTTGACAATACTTTACACCAAGATGAGTGGTACCCTTGAAATAAAGAAAAACACTTTTTACTTCTTTCCAATGGTTTTCTATGGGATCCTGCATAAAACGAGAAACCACACTAACAAAAAAGTAAATGTTAAGTTGACTATGATTAAGATAAATTAGGTTGTCAACCAGTTTTCAGTAGAGGGAAACATTGACTTTGGAAATTTGACAAGTTCTTCTAATATTAAATCCATATTTAAAAGGAGTAGCACTTGAATTAAAATATTCCATATTAAAACGTGTCAAAATATCCATTACATATTTATATTGAGAAATGAAAAAACCATCAAAAAGTGGTAATACTTAAAGACCCAAAATATAACGTAGAATACCAGGATATGTCATCTCAAAGGAGTCAACAAGTTGTTTCTTCAATATAAGAATGAGACCAATGTTATTACATTTGTGAAATGGTCATAAATGTACACAACAATAATTAAAGTGTTTCCATGAGTATGGAGTACATATAAGTTGTGATCACATTCACAACGTATGAAACCAACTTGAAGAAATAAATTTTCAACCTTAGCATACCAAGATCTGGGATCTTGCTTCAAAACATAAAGAGACTTTTGAAGTTGAAAAACTAGGTTATAATCTATCACAAAACCATAAGGTTTTCCATTAAAATTTATTTAGATAGATTGCCATGAAGAAAAACACTCTTCACATCCATCTGATGGATCTTCCATCCAAATTTAGCATCAAGAGAAAGAATCAGTAGAACAAAGTTCATCTTTGCAAAAAGAGAGAATGTCTCAATGTAGTCGATGTCTTCTTGTTAAGAAAATCCTTTTGCAACCAAGTGATATTTATGATGCTCAACAACACCTTTAGAGGTAAATTTGGTCTTGTAGACCCATCAACACTTAAAAATGTTCTTCCCTTGAGGTCAGGGAACTAAATCCCAAGTGTGATTCTTCAACAAGGAATCCATTTTTTTCTGCATATCCTAATCCCATTTAGTTTGGCCTTGTTCATATGAGTAGGTAACAGGGTCATAGGTTTCAAGCACATGATTCATCAACGCAACGCTGATAAGTTGCTTATGATTCTGAGTTTGTCAATGTGAAGAAATATAACCGACATCAGAACCAATAGATTTAATGTCCTTAGCCACCCATTTGGGTAGGAAATAAAGAGGTGAACTATTGTTCACTAAAATAGGTCAATCATAAGTCAGAATAGTTTCATTCGAAAGAGAAGGTGGATCAATCGAAGAAATCGCCTGACTAGTCGACTCGAAGGTTGAAGGTCCAATCAAAACATGAAGAAAGTTTGAATGTCTAGTTAAAAGAATGGACAATGGAACACGAGAAACAAAGTTAGAAAAAACATCAAAGTGACCATCCCGTAACAATCCATAGGAGGCAAGAAATAACTTGATGCTATAAGACTTCTCATCAAACCATACATTCCTTATCATAATAATTTGTTGTTTTATAGGGTCAAACAGTCAATACAATTTAGAATCTTCACAATATCACATAATGATGAAAGCATGACTCTTTTCATCCAATATTTTTCTATAATCATCATAATTATGAGCCAAGGAAACACATCCAAACACATGAAGGTGGTCGAATGAGGGCTTCCTTACACACATCATTCGATTGGTTTCACCGAAGAAACAAATCGAGTCAATATGTGATTGAACATATAGTTGGCACAATAGACAACTTCATCCCAGAAGTGAGGAGGAACATATTTGGCCTACAAAATACATCTACCCATTTTGACTAACATATGATTTTTGTGTTATGTAATTCCATTTTACTAAGGGGTATTATGGAATGAACACTATCAGTCAATACTAGATTGAACCATGTATTCTTCAAAAGGTCGATTCACATACTCACCACCATTTTTTGTTCTTAGGAACTTGATGGGTCGACTAAATTTATTTTCAAAAAATGCCCTGAACTCTTTGAACTTTTCAAAGATAATGTTCTTATTTTTTAGAAAATAAACCCAAGTGAAACGAGAAAAATCATCAATGAAATTCAAGATATACCTTGCACCTAATAAGAAAGGCATATTGATGTAGTTGAGATCATTGTGAAACATATCCATGAAGTTCTTTTCTCACCACACTTTTCCAAATTCAAAGGGTGCCTGATGATGCTTTCCAAGCACACATCCTTTACATGCTCCATCAAGGGGGAAAACATTTAGGTAAAACAAAAACTATATTTTGAGTTTACATCAATTGTAGACTTAAAAAATTTAGGTTTCTTATTCGTTCATGCCAGTTTCAAATTTGTTCCTTGGTGTGAAAAACAAGAGAAATTGGTTCAGATTTGGGTTGAGTCATGTCAGAAAACTTATACAAACTATATTTTGGGTCAAGAAAACTTCTAGAAAAATCATTTGACCTTTCTTAAAATCTTGAACAAGGAACCAATATGGGGAAAACTCCACAACCTTACATTTCTAATTTAATTGAGAAACTGAAAAAAATATTGGTATTGAGGTCTGGTACATGATATACGTCGAAAATTCCCCCATGTCGACAAGGAACATCACCACAACCAAAAATGTCAAGAGAAAAGTCATCAACAACACATATCTTTCTCTCCATTTCTTTATCTAAGGACATGAACAAAGAATCATCCTTATCCATATGATGAGTGCACCTAGAGTTGACTACCCATTCATTTTCTGCAGAATGAGAAAACAATACTTGAGAAGTTCTGACTTGGAAGATGAAATTATCAACAAGTTGATGAACAACATACACGTCTCCTTCAAGGTGCTTAACCTTCTCCTCTAGGTCATCTCTCTTTTTGTAGCAAACCTTCTCCATATGTATATTTTTTCCACAATACTAATATATCTTCTTCTTTCGACTGTCACAAGATACATTTGTTTTCCCTTTAGGTTTCTAGTTGATGTATCTAGTTATTTGTATGGTTATCAAACCATCCACTTTCCTTGTGATTTGAATTTCCCTTTCCCTTGAGCAAGTGGGATTAATGTTTACCACTAATATTTCCTTCATCAAGAAATTTGTGTTTATCAGTGATTAGTAAGCCATAAAAAGATTCAAAAGTTTAATCCTTACCATCTTCCTTGCATGTCTTCTAGTTAGTGCATAAAGTTGAAACAAACACGTCAAATAGTGTTCTCAAATTCATTAAGACCATCTTGATTATTTTTTCATCTTTCTTTATATAATTATTTCCACATTCTCCCAATTTCAACTATAGTTCCCTCACACGTGCTAAATAGTTATCTATTATGTCAAAAGAATTAGGATCAAGAGAGATAAACTCTTTCTCCAATTGCATGATGTGGATTTCATAAACTCTGTAGAATAGGGACTTCATATTCTTCCATACTTGATGAGGGAAGTCAATTTCAATGATGTGAAAATGAATCTACCGTGAGATATAGGTCATGATGACCCCAATAGCCTCATACATATTCCTCAGAATCCTATCAATAACAAATTTTTCTTGAGCATCTATTGGATTTGGAATCACAGTCTTTGTATACTTCCACAATATTTTAATATTCAATAGGTTTTGATCTTCATTCATTGATCAATGTTTAGGTATATTGGTCCATAGTTTTTCATTTTTGTGTTTCTTGAATATCCTATACATATCCATTTTTCTTTAAAATGCAAGTTGTGGAGGGGCCTACCACCAAGTCCACAAGTCTGTAAGTCCCATACTTTGAATATTTTTCACCATTCCACAATTTTAACACTTAGTCATGTTTTTTTGTTGCAAGAGTCTTGTTGCAAAATAATAAGTTGTCCCTTACCCTGCAAATACTTATGTTCCACAACCCATAAACCTCCAACCCCCAAAAATACCCTTCCCACTTCCACATTACATGTAATGTACCTTTGTTTTACACTTAACCAATTTTTTTGACTGTGGATGTGGGGTCCTCCTCCTCATTTCCATTTTCCTTTCCCTAACCCACAACCCCTCATCCCTCATTTCAGCATCTAAAACTAACTTCATGTTAATCACTTTTCACTCCCATACTTAAACAATTTCACAACACGATATCACCATTCCCAGTGACATTAATTTCCTCATCACCACATCAACCATCAATCATATGAATTGAATACCATTATTAAGTTAAATTAAAAACTTCAAACTAAGAGCTACAACATTTGATAATCAAGGAAATATGTGGTAAATTAAATAAGGAATTAAATCCCTGCTATAAAAATATTGTATTGACAAAAGTGCCACCTATTAAAAAAAAACAATCTTTGTAAGATATGTCATGTAAAAGGAAATAAATATATTGTGGTGATACTGTCAACACCTTGGGATGAGAAGATCGCCAAATTTAGTGTTTGCATGCCTCCAAGTGGTACTCAATCCTTCCACTCAAATAAAACAAGTTGAACAAGGTTTGTACCTCTGGTATTGCATTAGCCAGATGTGTGCTAGAAGTAGTTGATTTCAAAGAATTAGTCCGCCAATGCACCGATAAATTTGACACTGAGAGAAGAGTTAATCAGATATAGGGAAAATCACCAATCTCTTTAGCACCTTTAGTATTCATAAGAATGTTTATACTTTCTAACCCCACTCTAACATTCAAAAATGTCAAAGAAGATGAGTTTCTAAAATATAACAACGAGGGAATGGAATTCCCTCAAAGATTTCTTACAAGCTCAACTAGAAATGCTAATGCTATACAGGTTTAGGTATGTTTTTAAAAATATCCATATAAACAATTTGCATGGTTGTTTTCTAGAATAATTGGACAAGGATCCACAACCTTGGTTCCAAAGTATATTATTACTTTTATATATTTTATATCATTCAATTCATAAAGATGTTGTAATTGATTGGGCCCAAATCATTGTAAATAAGGTTTTCATTTTCAATTGGGAAGCATTAGGAAGACCAGTAAATTTTACATGACTTATTATATAATCTATTCTATAGTTTATTGCATATTTTTTAGGACTTTCCCAGAGATAAGAATATAGACCTAAAAAAGGATCCAGTTTCATTATGGTATCTAGTGTTATCGAAGAAAAAGGCTCCATACAATTCTTGTGAAGTACACAATTTCTTCTTGTCCTATTTTAAAAAGTTGATTCAAAGTACTACCACGTCTGTTATGTCATTGGAAGATGCATCCTTTCTATCAGAGAAAGGATTTTTTGAAACCATGGAAATTTTGATTTTTAATAGAATTTATGGATTTTGAGGGAAACATTCTCTAGTACCATTTCATGTTTCTAACATACTTTTCACTATCGAAGTATGAAAACAATACATTTATCGTGGAAAATAAATTCATCCCACTTCCATGGAAAATTGGAGAAATTTATGTGAAAACCATTTCTCATTTGGATGAATTCACTAGTCGATTTTACCATTTGAATTTAAAACAAGTTTAGGAAATTCAAGGTTTTGACCCTAAGGATTTATTTTTGGCACACATGTTTACAATTGGATAAGGCTCATCATTTAATAATTCAATTCAACTAGAAGAAAGAGGGGGAGATAAAAAAAATCCTCATGAATCCTCACCTAGAACAATTCCTTGGATGATATTTATGCATTTGTTAGAAACAATGACTAATATAAAAGAAACATGGTCAAGACACAACAAGTAAAAACACAGGCTCACCAAATGTGTCATAAAAGAGTACCTCAACAAAAGTGAAACCCAAAAATAATATAGTCAAGAATAGAGAAAGTATTCCACAATAAATGTAAATGATGGTGGAGATAAAGACAATACCAAAAATGCAGTCGAAAAATAACACATTTTTCATGTATCTATAAAAATAAAAATAGAAATCCAGAAGCAAGGAAAGGAAGAACCTAAAGTTGAAACTAGTCCCAAAGACATGGAGGTTGATGACATAATAGAAGAGTCCATCTATAATGCATAGAGAATGATTGAGAACAAGACTCAAGGTGAAGAATTGTATTCATAGGAGAAAAAAGTATTTGAGGAAGAATATGTCACCTTACACCACATGGCCTACAACAAGAATTAAAAAAGGTTGTTAATTGAAAAAGTAAATTTGAGAAATAAAAATGTTTTTTACGAAAAATGGAAATCAAAGATTGATTTTCAAGGGGTAACACCCTTGGAAGTCATGGAGTTTCATGAAGAAACTATTGAAGCTTTAAAGTATTTTATCAAAGAGATAGAGAAGGAGAATTTGATCTTAAAGGAAAAAATAAAATAATTGGAGAAATCTTTGATTCCAAGACCTTTGTTTGTTGAACCCATTACTACTTTACAACCATTGTGAAATCTCAAGGATAAACCGGAAACAAGCTCCATGATGAAAGATTCATCAAGTTTATTGATGGATGTAAGAAAGTGTATTCGAGACAACATTCATAAAAGGATATCCTTGATTCTTGAAATATGGGAGTTAGAAAGAAATTGAACTACTCTCTCAACAATGGTCTTTCATTTTAAAGAATGTGTCCAAAAGGAATTTGAAAATGATGAAAGATTTTACAAAGAAGTTGTGGGTACATTTTTGGCAAGGGTATTAACTTTAAGTGATATACATGAGAGAGGAAAAAATATTTCTTCCAAGATGCATTTGAAACAAATAAATTCTTATTGGTTGAAGATAATTAAGTGCTTGCGAGAAATGTTTTTTGAATGCAATGTCATAAATACTAAAAGAGGTGATTTATTTTTAGAGCATTTTATTTAACTAAAGAACTAGAGGGGTCACATTGTTGAGAACTTAACAGACCCTTAAAATGGCTTGGGAATTTTATGGTACCACTTTCATTTCGATTCTCGAATTTTTTCTTTTCCTTATTAGTTTCTTTAGACCTTTCTATGTTTAATTGTTTTCCTTCATTTTCTTTTGTTGTTGTTTTCTTTGATCATTTTGAGCCATAGCCTAATCTTGAAAGAAACTCCAAATAAGAAACACACATGTATAATACCAATGGGCCAGATGAGAAAAGGTATAAGACACAAAGGGTTCAAAATATAGGGTTTTGAAAAGGGACAAAAAAATAATCGAGTCAAGGGTGAGAGAAAAGGATAAATGAAGAATGTGTAATAGGGCCCAACCCGATGTAGTTATGTAACAAGTATCGTGTGGGATGCCAGCATTGGGTATTGGGTGATGGTAGTGTGTGTGCATCCACGCTTGGTGTATTTCCTGATGTGACCATTGAGCCTCGACCATGAAATTATATTGAAGAGGTAACAAAAATTGGTTACTAATGTCAAAGCCCCAAGTACACATATCCTAGGGACATATCCACCGTCCAATAAAAATTCAAATCAATCATAGCCACCCAATTTCTCAACAAACAAGAGTTTCTCAGATTTTACATCGTGTGCCACATAAGATGCCACCTCAACTGCTATACAAACTACATTTGGATTCCATGTCACCTTCCATACTATACATGACAGGATTCCACATCATATTGCACATATTCCTTATAGCCATGTCACTTGTCACATTGGATGCCATGTCAGTATTCATACTTTTGTGTCATAAACCACATCCTCTTCCATAATATTGTAACTTCCACATCACTCACCATGTCATATGCCACCTTATCATGGTACATATAATGATCGCTCATCTTAAGGTTTTGGCTAGTGTTTTGGATGCCTCCACTCATTCTAACTGATGTCGACAAACTCATCAGTAGTCAACTAGATTAGTTGGTCTTTCCAAATTTTACACCAAAATTTATGCTCAATGGTTGATGAATCTTTCAAATGGAAAACAATATCAATTGTCTTATCAAAAGGGTAGGTTAAATTTGGACTGTTGAAACACTAACCGTATGCCTCACTCATTCATCGTCATTCTAGTGGGCCCGTTGACATATCAGTAGACCAAACTACTAGTCGAGCATCAAAACATATTTTTCTATATGTCACATCAACCATCCATGTCATCAACACACATGCTAACCCCATGTCACTACTGTACATTTGTTTAACGTTCATGGATAGATCATTATTGAATTTAAGTCATGAATTCATGTTCAGTTGTAGTAAATGATTTAGAGAAGAAAATAATTTCTATAGTAAAAACAACAAAAAATAATTCTATCATAACATCAATGATCAAAGATAATGATAAATAAATTCAAAGCCTCAAAGGGAAGTTGAATATGCCTACCACTATGCATAGCAAGAACAATGAAATAATGGAGCTAGAAAAAGGAGAAAGATCAAATTAAAATTATTAGAAAACAAAATGCAATATTGAAAGCAAACATTGAAAAATTTAATGAAGAAAAAGTAGCACTACTATCAATTAAAATATCTAAGAAATTAACTATTCATAATTTTGAGGAGATATCATCAACCACAGACCAAGGAAAAATTATTCAACTAAGGAAATAATTGTTAATAGTTTGAGAAATAATTCAAAGAATTGAAGTTGAATATCAAGGTAAAATTTCATAAATGACAGATGTATAGGAACAATTAGAAAAAAGAAATAAATTGGTAGAACAAATTTGTGTTGAGATAGAATAGAAGGACTCTGAATTGTCTGAACCTTGTCAAAAAATTGTTGAACTTGACGATTTGAAGAAGAATTATTGTCAGGAAATTTTTGCAAGAAAGTATCTAATAGGGGAAAAACATTGTATATGGGATCAAATAAAATCACTCATGCAACAACTGAGAACTCATTTTAATGTTCTACAAGAAACAAAGACCTTAGAAAGAAATATGAATATAAAGGTGAAGAAATATTGAGAAAAGTTAAGAGATAAGGTAAAAATTGCTAATGATGTCATAAAATTTGTAAATAATTTAAACAATAAAGATATTTAGGTTTTGGAAATTATGGATAGAACAAGATTTGTAATGAATGTCAGTATAGTAATCTTCAAATACATTTTGATTGAGTCAACTCAGAGAAAATGTCGGGAAATTTTCTAGTTTGGACAACAATTTAGAGCTAGATTTGATGATGCATTCCATCTAAAGTTACTAGTTCCTTGGAATGATAAGAGGTGTTTTTAGTTAGACAACTGAGAGGGGGGGGGTGAATCAGTTGTTTACGTTCTTAAAAAATTATGGTTCTTTTAAACTCTTTGTAGAGATACTGAATGATGATCAAAATAATGCAGGGAAATAGACAATGGCACTTTCAACATCATTCACATATATGAGAAACACAGAGACAGATATTTCCTGAGGAAACCCATGTAGGGTAAAAACCTATTTTTCTTTATATGATAAGTAATGGTTACATTCTTTACAGTATCATACATATGAGCACCAACTCATAATGAGGCTACAACCTCAATTTTGCAAGCTGCAACTTGCTGAGAGCACCAACTCTCTGTTTTCTCTAGCACCCACTA
>ML776550.1:2673000-2708896 GCA_009831015.1 Picea engelmannii
CTAGAGGGAAGCACCAACTCCCTGGTTTCTCTAGCACCAACTAGAAGGAAGAACCAACTCCCTGTGTTCAAGCACCCACTTGAACCTATGAGGACAAAAGTCCTCCCTAGCTCCTCCCAACCACCCTGAAATATAAATCTTTGCTACTGAAACTTATTACAGTGATATGATGTTCAACAATGTCTTACCAGACTCATCACTATTCTGCTGCATTTCATTGCTCTGTCTGCCTTATTGCCTTTCTGCACACATCACTTGCGCTGTCTGCTCTTCCTCTTTTTATGCTTTGTGTGCCATGTCCATTCACTGCACAGTTCCTCTTCTGTGCTCTTCAGCTGCTGCACTCTCCTCCTCTTCACACATGAATCACCTTCACCAACAACATTCATAGGAACCTCCAACATCAACAACAACCCCCTTCTCTTCTCTGTACTGTGTATTTATAGCTTCTGTGCACCTTGTGCATGCAATGTTTGCAATGCCTCTGCATTCTGACTCCGCGCCGTTATCCTCCACCTCTTGAGTGTTCTGTCTGATCATTATCGTGACTCTTCAACTTCTCTGGCAGTTGAGACTCTTCGTCTTCTTTGTGACAGTTGAGCTTACCTTCTTTGTTTTAGTTACAGGCTTCCACGCTCATCCATTTTTCAATCCCTTCTAAGAATAGTCTTTCTTCACTTGGACGAAGCTTGGAGACTCTTCATCTCCTCTCGCGATCACACAGGTGTCTCTTCGAATTCTCTAGCAGATGCCATCAATGGTTTCTGGCAGTTTCACTGTGTCGTGTATCAGTAGTCCTTCGATCAACACTTGATCTGATGGTTTAGATTACATCGCGATTTCACCTATCGCGATATCAGGATTCATGATGTCAATAATATTTGACATGTCCAACTCTCGATCCCTGATGCCTCTCCATCAATGGTCCAGATCAAAACTTGATCTGACGACTCAGATTGCATCGTGATTTCATATATCGCGATATCGGGATTCCTGATGTCAAAAATCTTTGACATGTCTAACTCTCGATCCCCAAAACTATGACAAGGTGTCCATCTGCTGACGTCATACGTGGATTGACACGTGTTGAATACTGCCACGTGTCACTCTGATTCGTGACTTACATGTGCCTGAAATGTTGAATCAGTCTGACACTTGTCATTACCTGGTTGTGCCACATGTTCCTAGTTGATGTGGTCTGCTGACGTGATTCGGGTCGACGGTCTAGATCACATCTTGATCTGACGGCCCAGATTACGCTAGGATTTTGCATATCGAGAAATCGAGATTCCTATTGCATTGTTTCTTTGACATTTCCAAAACGCGATCCTTGAAACTCCGATCAACGGTTCAGATGTGATCTTGATTTGACGGCTCAGATTACGTTGAGTTTTTGTGAGCCCTCTACTCCTTGTACTTTTAAATATCATGCAGGTTTTCCTCAATCCAATGGTGGTCGGACCCTGCACTTGGATCTGATGCCTCTAACTTCAATTAGCCCTCCAGTTAAGCTAATGGTCCACGTGACCTTCTCTTATATGACCGCAGCCAAAACTCCTCATCGGGGTTTTAGACTTTCCCATGTCGAAACATGTATGTTCTCAGGATCCGTGATCCCTCGAATCCTGATGCACTCTTTACGCACTAGCTCTCCTGGCTAGGCTCCTGGCCCATATGACCGTTATCCCCGTGACCGCAGTCTTACCACTCGTCGGGGTTTCGAGCTTTTCAATGCCGCAATGCATTGGCTCACGGGATTCCTGATATGTGAAACCCCGATGAGTCATCCCTCCTTTTGGGATTTCACCTTGGCTTTTCCCAATGGTAAACCTCATGAAGCTCCTGTCTGATCTGACGGTTGACGAGATTTCTGAATGAGATCCAACGACTGTCGATCTCTGTCTTCCTTCTCCTCTATGAACTCCTGTATCTTGAGCTTTGCTGCGCACATTCTCGTCGACGTTGTTCCTCCTGAGATTTCAATTCCGAATCCCCAAGGGATTCTTGGACTCCTGTGTCTCTACAGAGTCTTCACATGCACACTCTGATCCTTCCATCTTCACTGTTGTACTTGCCATCAATGACAAGCATATGTTGCCTGTTAGACATTTTCCAACATTTTTATCCTATTGAAATATATGAAGATAATACTAAAAAGTATAGAACAAAGCATGATAAATTTGAATATGTAACATGTCCTATCTAAGGGATAATTATCTTTGAAAAATTATCCAATGAATTAACATTACTTAGCATACTTAAAAAATACAAAGTAATTTACCCCCCATATTCTGTGATATGTATAGTGAATTAGATATCATGGGGTGTAAAATGTTAATTTATAAAATTCCAGAGGGAGACGATTGGAAAAGAATAACAAGATTAAGGAATAAAATTCAAATATCAATCTAAGTTTCTACATCATCTTGCACACCATCACCAATTAGCACATAAACATCAATATCATCACCCATGTCGATCCCAAATTCCATGTCAGAAGATGTGAATAAACAACAAACAAAAAGTAATGCATGAACAAATAATGTTTATGATCCAACGCCTTAAAAGTGATTAAAATTAAATGAATCCACTTTGAGGGGGAAACCTCCATTTACAATATATCCAATTTAGAAGACAATATGAGATGAGATAATATGATCCTAAGACTAGGTATCCTTGGTATATATATAAGAGACAAAGGGGTACAATTATAATGAAAGGGTACAATGAAGGGTTCTAGCCGACATACAAATATAACACTAGAAATGTATTAATTCAATGTATAGGCCTTAATAAGGGGTTTTATACATAACATGGGATTTTTATAGAGCTTAAAATGCTCCTCCCCTTAAAACAATTATTGTCCTCAACACATGGCTAACTGCACAGGGACTTCACCTTCTTGACCAATATCTTATCACATTCATTCATAAAGGGGGTTTTTAATTTGCCAAAAATAAAGTCAATATACTATAAGTATTGGGGGGAGTGTTGGGTATGGGAAGGTTTATAATTATTTGGGGGGTATTAAAAGGGATATCTAGTAAAAATAAGGGTTTTAAATTGAAAATACATATTGGGAGGGGGGTTCAACAAAAGGATTTTTGGAGGTTTTTATCCATACCTAGAGAAATTAGGGGTATTATTTAGTATCCCATGAATGCACATTCTATTTCATAGGTTTATTGAGTGGAGAGATCATGGCTAAAAGTGGTGTTTATGCATGAATAATCATCTTCCCATGTCACCTCTTCCACTGGTAGGTTCTTCCATATGACAAGGTACTCAGTAATTGATCAAATTTTTAGTTGTTTAATATTTGTTTCAATGATTATTTTTGGTTCTAGTATGATTATTTTCCCTTCTTCATTAATCTATGGTAAAATAGTTTGGACTAGGATATTGTTATTGATTACCTTGATCAAGCAAGAAGCATGGAAGACTGGATGTACACATGAAGATGGATGAAACTCCAATTTGTAATCCATACTTTCAAACTTTGCAACACCTTATATGGGATATAATATTTGGGTTATAATTTTTTGTCCTTATCTTTTTTCTTGAGGGGAATCTGTTTATATGGTTGTAGCCTCAAAAATACCCAATCCATCACTTCAAATTCCCTTTCACTGTTATTTTGATCTACTTGTTGTTTCATCCTATGTTGTTCCATAACCAAGTTGTCCTTAAATAGTTTGAGAACATATTTTTGGTGCCATATGTGTTCCTCCACTGCCTGAACCTTTGTAGTCTCTTTCAAGGGTGATGTGATGGATGAAGGATGATATCCATAAAGTTCCATCAATGGGAACATTGTTTTACGAAGTATGGAAGAATGTGTTGTACAACCATTCTTCCAAGGGTAATCACTTGACCCTTTGCGTATGTTTATCAAATGAAAAGAAATAAATATATCCTTCTAGAAATTTTTCACAACATTATTTTTCCCATAAGTTTGAGGATGATAAGATAGGATTTCAGCCAATTGAGTATCCAAACAAGAAAATAATTCAGTCCAAAAATTTTCAATGAAAATTGGATCTCTATCACTCATAATAATCTTAGGGAATCCATGTAGCTTTTGAACTATTTCCATAAATGATGTGGCTATTGTACTTTCTTTAAAAGGATGAGAAAGAGAGAAAAATTGGGCATGATTTGTCAATCCATCCACTACTACCATGGTGATAGTGTTTCCTTCAGATTTGGGTAAAATTGTAATAAAATCCATTGAAACATCTTCCCAACATTGACTTGGTATAGCTAATGGTTGTAGAAAACCTAGAATCACGATTATATCTACCTTATTCTATTGGTAGACCACACATTCAAACAAAAACTTTTGAACATCAATTTCAAGACCTTCCCAAAAAAAATCCTTCTTGATCTTGTGGTAAGTTTTCAAGAACCCTGAATGTCCTCCTATAGGATAAGTGTGCAATTTTAGAAGGACCTTCTTTTTCAGTTGGGAATTATTATATGAATCTAGGAGATCATGATACCATAGAAAATCATTCTTCTATACAAATTTATGTAATGAACTGGGTTCCTCTTTTAGTTTTTGAATGATATTTCATACCTCTTGATCTTGCTTCCATTTTACCCTTTCTTCTTCCACCCAATCAAATTGTGGAATAGAAATAGAACATAGTGAACCTTTTGATTCTTCTTATTTCCTTGAAACAACATATTCCACAATATTATGTTTTCCCTTTTTGTAGGTAATTTCAAATTCATAACCTAGCGTATCTGTAACCCAATTTTGTTTCTTTTGTGAAGATAATCATTGCTCCAAGAAGTAATTCAAACTATCATGATTTATTTTTACTTTGAAGTATCTTACTATTAGGTAAGGGCACCATATCTTAACTACTTGTAGGATGGCCAAAATTTATTTTTCATATATTAGTCTAAGTAAGTATTTTCCTTTACATTAGCTAATTTCAAAGAAAAGGGGCCTTCCTTCTTGCATTAAAACTGCACCAATTCCATGGTCTAAGGCATCACACTCCACAACAAATGATTTTTTGAATTCAAGTGTGGCTGGGATGAGATTTGTATACATATCGTCAATTTTTTCAAAATATTTGGTTTCTTCTTGAGTGCAACAAAATGATTCCTTATTTAATAATGCTATTATAGGTGCTAATATTTGACCATATTTCTTGAAAAACTTGTGGTAATAGCCTGTAAATCCTAAGAATCCTCTAAGTTTATTCAAGGTTTTGGGAATTTTCCATTCCTTCGTTTCTTTAATTTTATTAGGATCCACTTTTACACCTTCATGATATACAATATGACCCAAATATTCTACTTCTTGAACCCCAAAGGCACACTTGGAAGGATTTTCATAAATTTCTCGTTCTTCTAAAATTTTCAATACTCTACCAACATGTTGTACATGCTCCTCCCAAGATTTTTTGTAGATTAGTATGTCATCAAAAAATACTAACACAAATTTTCTAAGGAAGGGTTTGAAAATAGAATCAATCAAGCTTCAAAATGTTGAATTTGCAATACTAAGTCCAAATGGCATAACCAAAAACTCATATTGACCTTCATGTGTTCTAAAGGATGTTTTGGGAATGTCTTCCTACCTCATTCTGATTTGATGATATCTTGAATGAAGATCCAACTTAGTAAATAAAATTTCTCCATTCAATTCATCTAATAATTCATTAATGAAAGGAATACGAAACTTATCTTTGATGGTCATTTTGTTGAGTTGTCTATAATCTTGACACATACACCATGAACCATCCTTCTTCATAACCATCACTACTAGTGAAGAGAAAGAACTTTGGATAGGTTTAATGATGATCGCATCTAAGATTTATTAGATCAAATTCTTAATATCACTCTTAGGTGCATATGGATACCCATAAGGCCTAATATTAGGTGGTACACTTCCTGGTTGAAAATAAATAACATGATCATGATATCGAGTAGGTAGATGAGCCTTAGGCATATCTCCAAATACAGTGGAATGGTTTTTTATAACTATTTGGAGGTCCACTAGAGCAACGGATATAGAAGTTTGAACATCTAGTGAGCCCAATTGTGCAATTACACCATGATGTCCCTTTTTGAGCAATTTTTTCATGCTAATTACTGATTTGGTGTTTTGACTATTTTTTCGATGACCAAACCTCTTTTGCATATGAAATTTATACACTTTATGATTTTATTTATCCCTTTTAAAAGGTATTATCAAGTTTTTTGCATCAATTCGCCATGGAACAACATGGGGTATGTGTAATCATCGTTTTATAATGATTTTATGTTAATTCATATTCAATTGAATGATTGCAATGTCCTAACATTTCTTGTTTACTTGAAATAGGACAAAAACATGATCCGACCTTCCATCTGGTCCTTCATCCAGTCCTTCGTCCAGACCTTCATCCAACACTCCATCTAAAACTCAATTCGGCACTCGGAGCACAATGGAGTTGGCAGTTAACATATCGAAGAGCTTCTATGGGAAATTCATAAACATGGGTTTTGTGCCCACTCACATCTCAAACTATAGAACTCATTGCATTTAGACTTGAGTAGTTGCAGCGTCCTCTATTTTGAGTGCACAAGGTTGTTGGAGGAGATGCATTCTGTTAATGAAATTTAATGAATTTCTATTTTTAGAGAGTGTCGACCCTTCTAGTGGTCGACCTCTCAAGATCTGTATAAACTCTATAAATACTTGTTGTCTATGCCACAAAGAAACATGATTTTGTATATACACACAAACATTATATTCAATTTCGATGTACACTCTTTTTTGGTGATTAATATCAATGTCATATTGATTCTGTGACTACGTTTGTTTTCATTGAAGTAGTGCCACAACCTTCTGGGGGGGCCACCAGTGGTCTAGGTAACTTGTGCATACCAATATATATTTATATTTTCATATTTGCCTGTCATAATTCGCTAATTTCGAATTTCTTGTTTAAATCATATCACTGTGTATATCTCTTCTAACTTGCAGCTCGCTTCCTGGATTGTATGTTTATCAAACAACATTTATGGACGTCCATGTTTATTTGTTTATATTTAGATTCCTAATAATTTGATTGCAGGTTGTAATTCATTTGTTTATAAGTTGTTTAACTATGCCATCATGTCTCTATTCTTTGTTTCATAAGCTGTAAATCACTTCGCAGAGTAGCTATTTAGACAACGTCCATTTCATTAAATTGTAATCTTCAAATGCTCTCTGTAGGTTTGCATAACTTGTTAATCCTATTTATAGCATCAACATGATAAGATAAAAGTTGATTTTGAGTTACTATTTTCCATGATATCCTAGTTATAATTTTGAGTTATGATTTTCAATGATATCCTAGTTATGCTTTTGAATTATGATTTTTAATTAGTATCACTTATGAGTTTGTAGGCTCGCATGAATTACTAATTCTGTACATAGTATTTTCCAGTATCAGTGTGGTAGAATAAGTGATTGATTTTGAATCTCTTCTGCACAATGTTTATATACCATATGGATTACAAGAACATCTGATGTTGTTTTTGTGATGATAAAGCTTTCTATAGACTGCCTTATCCATACTGTGCATTTCTATATAGAAGTTATCATCGAGTTTATTCCACTTGAATTGTCAATAGTGATTAGATTCCATCATGATGTAATTAACTCATGGCTATAAGTAACTCTGTCTCTGGTTCAAATACTTTAAAATATGATGATGTTGTTGGTGTTGTCCGTAGTGAGGAAATGCGACAAAAAAGAATAGGTGAGACATCAAGAAATGTGTTGAACATGGAGAACAGGGGAAGACAAAAGGATAGAGGAAAGGGTTTCGGGAACCATGGGAATTCTAGGAAGGGCATATCCAAATCCAGACTTGGAAAGATAGAGTGCTAGAATTGTGGGAAGAAAGGACATCTGAAGAAAGACTACAGAGCTCCAAAGAAACAATGAGATGGACAACATGAGAGAAATTAGGAAGCAAATGTAATAGGTGATGTGTTACAAGTTGCTTTGATTCTTTTTGTAGATAATATTTCTGAGTCTTGGTTAGTAGATTCAAGGGCTTCATTTCATGCCACACCCCATAGGAAACATTTTCTAGATTACGTTCAAGGTGATTTTGGACAGGTTCATTTGGGTGATGATGCACCTTGCAAAATTGTTGGAATGGGAAAGGTAAAAATAATGTAACGTAATGGAAACCAATGGTTGTTGAAATAGGTAAGACATGTTCCAGATTTAAGGAAAAATCTATTTTCTATAGGGCAGTCGGAAAGTGAAGGTTGTATATCCATATTTACAGATAAGATGTGGAAGGTCATCAAAGGATAATTGGTGATAGCAAAAGGAGAGAAGGTAGGTACATTGTATTTATGTACTGGTAATACTGACTCTTCTATCTCTTTAGCTTCTATAAGAGTGGATATAGCACTATGGAATCATAGCCTTGGACACATGAGTGAGAAGGGGATGCAGATACTTCACAAAAGAAACTTGTTGCCAGATATTAAAAAAATTGATTTGGACTTCTGTGAGCATTGTGTTTATGGAAAATAGAAGAGAGTCAGATTTCTCAGAGTTGGAAAAGAAAAGAAGAGTGAAAGGTTAGAGCTTGTGCATAGATATGTATGGGGACTAGCTTAGGTATCATCTCTTTGTGGATCTCATTATTATATTACTTTTATTGATGATGCAACTAGAAAAACTTGGGTTTATTGCATTCGACAAAAATCTGATGTTTTTGATACTTTTAAGAAATGGAAAGCTTTGGTTAAGAATGAGATAGGAAAAAAGTTGAAGTGTCTCAGATCAGATAATGGAGGTGAATATTACAGTAAGGATTTTGATGATTACTATTATACCATGGGATTCGTAGAGAGAAGAGAGTTCCAAGAACACCACAAGAAAATGGTGTGTCAGAAAGGATGAACAGGACAATCATGGAGCGTGCAAGGAGTATGAGATTGCATGCTAGTTTGCCCTTACAATTTTGGGCAATTGCTGTAGATAATGTTGTTTACTTAATAAACAGAGGACATTCAATCTCTTTGGATAGTAGAATTCCAGAGGAGGAATGGAAAGGAAAAAAGGTAAACTATTCTTTTTTGAAAACTTTCGGTTGTGAAGCATTTGTCCATATTGATAAAGAAAATAGAACAAAGCTTGAGGCAAAATCCAAGAAGTGTACCTTTATTGGATATGATGTTAATGATTTTGATTATTGCTTATGGGATTATAAAAATAACAAAATCATTAGGAGTAGAGATGTCATATTTGATGAGAAGGTCATGTACAAAGATCAGTTGCAGGGAAAGAAACAGGAAAAAGAAAAACAAGAATACATAGTGCTTGATGAGATCACTGAAAATTTTTTTCCAAAGGAACCAGAAAATCAAAATGTACAACAAAAGGAGCAGCAGGTACCTCAAACACCTGCAAGTGTTGTTAGAAAATCTACCAGGTTAAGTATACCCTTTGAACGATACTCTCCTTCATTGTATTATTTATTGTTGACTGATTCTGGTGAACTAGAATGTTATGAAGAGGCGATGCATGTAGACACCAAAAGGAAGTGGGAGAAAGAAATGAAAGAGGAAATGGATTCCTTGGTAAATAACCATACTTGGGACTTGGTTCAGCTGCCTATAGGAAAAAGAGCATTGCAGAATAAATGGGTTTACAAGTTGAAGGAAGAAGATGGAGAAGAAAAGTGGTACAAGGATAGACTTGTTGTAAAGGGGTTTGCACAAAAGAAAGGTATAGATTTTGATGTAATATTTTCTCCTGTTGTTAAAATGACTTCAATTAGAACTATTTTAAGTCTTGTGGCAGTAGATGATTTTCATCTTGAACAATTTGATGTAAAAACAACTTTTCTCCATGGGGATTTGGAGGAAGAGATTTATATGCAGCAACCACAGGGGTATGAGGTCAAAGGGAAGGATAATTTGGTATGCAGGTTGAAGAAGAGCTTATATGGCCTAAAGAAAGCTCCAAGGTAGTTGTATCTGAAGTTTGATAGGTTTATGACAGAACAGGGTTATAGTAGATGTCATTCTGATCACTGTGTTTATTTTAAAAAGCTAGAAAATGGAAGCTTTATTATCTTGCTATTGTATGTAGATGACATGCTTGTTGCAGGGTCTAATATGCAGGATATAAATGCGCTCAAGAAGAAATTATCCAATTCATTTGAGATGAAGGATTTGGGTGCTGCAAATAAAATCCTTGGTATGAGAATAACAAGAGACAGGAAAAATCGCAAACTGACATTGTCTCAGGGTGAGTACACAGAGAAGGTGTCGAAGAGGTTTAGAATGTAGAATGCAAAACCAATTAGTACACCTTTGGCCATCCATTTCAAATTAACTAAGGAAATCTGTCCCAAGACATAGGAGGAGATAGAATACATGTCCAGGGTCCCATATTCATCAACAATTGGCAGCTTGATGTATGCAATGGTTTGCACAAGACCAGATATTGCACATGCAGTGGGCGTTGTGAGCATATATATGAACAATCCAAGTAAAGAACATTGGGAGGAAGTAAAGTAGATTCTCAGATACTTGAGAGGTACTGCTAATCATGCATTATGTTTTGGAGGTTCATAAACTATTCTACAAGGATATGTTGATTCAAATATGGCAGGTGATAAAGATAGCAAGAGGAGTACCACAGGGTATGTGTTTACTATAGGTGGAACAACAGTAAGTTGGATTTCAAAATTGCAAAAGGTTGTTTCACTTTCAGCAACAGAGGCAGAGTATGTTGCTACTACAGAGGCTAGTAAAGAGATGATTTGGTTACAGAGGTTTATGGAGGAATTGAGAAAGAAGCAAGAGAATAACAGGTTGTACTGTGACAGTGAGAGTGCCATTCATATTGCAAATAACCCAGCCTTCCATTCGAAGACTAAGAATATATATTTGAGGTACCACTTCATACGATCCACCTTGGAAGATGGACATTTGAAGTTGGAAAAGATATACACTAGCCAAAATCCTGCAGACATATTAACAAAGGGAGTAACCAGGAAGAAATTGAGTTCCTGCTTAGTTTCAGTTGGTCTTCAAGAATGAGGATGAAGATGAGAAATTTTCCAGGTCCAAGAAGGTTCAGAGTCTAGCATATACAACAGCGGTGGAGTTGTTGAGATCAGTCTCCAAGTGGGATATTGTTGGTTGTGGAGCCTGATTATCTTCCTGATTTAGAGGTCTTTTACATTCAACCGTGTTTATACCCCATGAAGTATGTACACTCTTCCATGCGGGGGAGTGCAGAGGGGGGGTACCCCCTCTGTGGGGTTCGGGGGGGGCTATCCCCCTAGCTGGGGGAAAGAGGGCCCCCAAAGGAAAATTTGCCTTGTAAATGTATATTGTAATTTCATTGTAAATCTGGACCATTCATTATAAGGTCGCAAATCTAACGATAGAGATTATGTTAGGGTTTTTTTCCCTAGAAGGCAACCCTCTTTTATGAGGGAAATGTATTGCGATGATGGTTGATGGTGAATATTGTATTTTGAGATAGGAGACTGCGAGATAAAGAAGAGGAAGTTACATTAGGTTTGTTGTAGGTTGTATCCCTTCATATGCTGGATAATAATAAAGGAAGGAACTAGCAATTTCTCTGGTGGACGTAGCCCACACTGGGTGAACCACGTAAATCCTTGTCTCTATTGTATTGTGTATCTTCTGTGTTTTGTTTCCGCATTTGTTTTATTTTATTACTCCATGGTCCTATTTTTCTAACAAGTTTTTGCTTTAAGAATAGAGTTCACTTGTAAAGATAATTCTGACAAATTGTTTAGTTATTCAGAGATTGCTTGTTCATTTAGAACGTTGCTTATTTAGAGTAAATAGTTCACAGTCCTAGATTCCTTAAAGCTCATTAGTTAAAAGTTGATTTGTATATTTAACATAGAGTATGATGTTTAAATGGATTTTAAAAGTCATCTTTTAAAGTAAGAACTGTAAATTGTAAAAGAGTGTTGATCCCTAGGGTAACCATCTTTTTATCTAGTTAATATTTATGTTATCTTTTCTTTCTTCCTTGACTCATACTATGTCACAAATCTAAGTTTACCTACCCTAGTTAACAATTTAATTGAGGGAAATTAGTACATATAGTTTACCCATCATTTTTTTCGTCGTTGCCAGGGAGTTGGCCAAATGTAGAAAACAGTTAGAGAGTAGATTATTTCTCAGCATTAGTACTAGTTTGGTGGCAGGGGAACTTTAAGATGAGAGGTAAGAACCTACACATCTTTTATAGAAGGTTCCCCAAAACCAAATGATAGTTTTTCTTTTTTTACCGCTTTCATGAACAAACCTAGGGACCCAAAGGGTAGATATATCAAAACCAAACCAAAAATTCAAATTACGGTTCCTTCTAACCTTTTTGGAGGAAGTAACACTCCACCCATAAACTCCACAGAATGATACTGGAAAGTAGGGGATAGCTCAACCCAAAGAATTAAAAATTCTCAGAAGAGACCAAAACTGGGGAAACCATAGAGAAAAAAATTGAGACATCAACAATAGTGGGACAAGAGGCAAGACCACTTGAACCTTCATCAGAACTAGCGAACACAACCTTTGAATTTTCGCCACCATCAAGGGACTCTGACATTTTAGATATAGTTGTATCCCAAGTTGAAATAGAAACTTTGGAACCAATAGTTTCAACAGGCTCGAGTAAAGTCCCAGACATGAAAATAATAGACAAATCTGCCCATCGAAGGAATACCTTTCATGAAAAAGAACCTTGGGACACTTTGTTATATTCAAGGATAAAACCATTCAGGTATTCTCTCTTTGGGATTCATATCAGTATGGATGATCAGGAGGATCACAACCATGTGAGACATGATGAGGGAGAAGAAATTGGAAACAAAACATAAACCACCTTTGGGTTTCCAATTTTGGATACCACACAAAATGTGAACATGAAGAACATTACACTCTTTACACTTCCCACCTTTTATGATAAGAGCAATGAAGACCCAAATACCTTCTTGTTTTAGTTTGGCACATTGTGTAGAAGTTATAACTACTTACAAGATGCCCATAAATTAAAACTTTTTCCTACCACTCTCAAAGATTCTGCACTAAGATGGTTCATGGGGTTAGGAGAGTCTAGTATTAGGTCTTGGGAAGATATACAAGCTATATTTCTTAAGAAATACCAAGAATATTTCAAATCTAAGGATTATCGTAATGATATTTTTAGAATTCAACAGTTAGAGGATGAGAGTCTTGAAGACTACATGGAACGGTTTTCTTATACTTCAAAAAAATCAAAATATCATGACCTTCCAGATGATGCAGTCATGACTCTTTTCCTTAAAGGAATTTTGGAAGAATATCTAGAAACACTTAACTTGATGGAATCATGAGACATCTCCCATAAACCATTCACTGCAATCTGTGAAATCTATAGAAATTACTCAAGGAGTAGGGCCAAAACTGGAAAGAGTGTTCGAGATCCTTATAGTAGAAACCTAAAAGGAGTTAGTTATGGTGGTATTACAAGGGTAGAAATAGGAAACATATCAGAGAACTTCAAAGACACTATTATTAGTACAATAGGTTCCCAGTTGGACACCTTAAAAATTAAGAAGAAACAGGAGGAAGAGAATGCATCAATGTGCATATTTTGTCCAAGGTGTAGGAGGAAGCATTCCTCAAGGCAATGCCCATTAGACAACATTTCAGTTTGTGGCTTATGTACTGAAGATCACCCAACTAAAAAATTCCCATCATTTCCTCATTTATTAGACATTTACAAAAGTGGGGATCCTGGGGAATATTCTTATGCACCTAGGAGGCCACGACAGCCTAGGATTCATCCTACATACCAAGATCTACCACCCCAAGCTCCACCTTATTATCAACAACCAAAAAAATGGAACTCACCAAATTGGAAAAAATGGTCTCCACAGTATGCTTCACACCACCCTTGGATACAAGGATGGAGAGGAGGGCATACCCAAGGAAACACTCAGGTTCCACCTGTTTCTATTCCCACTCATCCTTATCCAGAGTTTCCACCAAACATCCAACAACTTTTTCTAGGTTTTGTTCCCTCACCTTTACCTCCTATTTCACAATGTTAGTACTCTGTAATTTTCCCAAGGCTATGATGGAAGTCACAGAGGCAACATCAAAACCACTTCGAGTCTTGGATCTATTCCTCTAAGACTCAGAGAGGGATCTCTCTGTCTGATATAACTTTGTTTGAATAGATATTAGGCTAGTTACACAAAACATAGGATTTGCTTTTAGGAATTGGGTATAGGTAGAGAAAAGAAACCATGGGCTATGGATTCACTGCAATGAATGATCAAAAATCCATGTCAACAGGATAATATTAGCATGGCAAGGTAGACAACTCACTGGATCCTTTAATTTAAATGAAATGGGTGAGATGAAACAGGTCAAGAAATCCAATTAAACACAGAGAAACTAAGAATTTTGAGTTTAATCTTCAGTGGAAAACATAAAAAAACTATACCAAGCCAGAGACAGAGGGTGCATTAAAACCAATTATGTTCTTAATCTTCTTGGAATAATTCATAGGAAGACATTAATTATGATTAATAGAGAAACAAATTAACACAGAGGGATGCACATCACCAGTCAAAATAGTCACAAGAATCCTGCAGCATAGTACTGTCTCATTGAATTGATGAAAAAACACAGAAAGCTCAGCGAGCTGTTTTACAAAATTTTAAATCATGGTCCTCAACTGATCAACCCTTTTACATTAAAAATCATCTCTATAAATAGGAGAGTTCTCCCCATCAAGTTGTGTGAGTCAGTTTTAACCGCCTCTGTTGAAGGAAAATCTCCCTGCGGACAGGTAGATCTCCTCAAAGAGATAGACTCTTAACTTTCAGACAGAAAGTGCTTATCATGGTCATTGACTTACTTTTAGATCTAGGTGGACTAGTGTGTGAGAAGGAAGGAGAAAAGAAGTACCTTTTACTGGTGTTTGTCCCTGCACGCTCCGAGTTGAGCTCCAATATTTCTCTCTTCGATAAGCCCTGTAGACAAACAAAGTACGACCACTTCCTACTCTATCAAGATTAGTATGAAATAGGTATATCTACTAAAGAGACAAATTCATGTGAGATTGAACATGAATTAGAAAGAAACAGGCCAAGCAAATTATATTAATGAGGACAAAACATTGATTACAGCCGTAGATGGATTGCAACAGTTTCGTCAAGTCCTCCTTGTCTAACCCTTTCTCAAAAGATTCACGAGCTGAATGATGATAGCTTCACTAATTGCTCCCTATAAGATCATAGGTTTCTTGCTTCCAAATTATCTCTGTTCCAGCACCACTTATAAGATCATAAGTTTCGCGTTATTCTCCCTTTCCAGTCCTCTTTCACCATGAGAAAGCTTGCTTATATAGCCTTGGAGAGGCTTTAACCACTTGATATGTCCTTGGGGAAGTTAAGGATTTTCCTCCTTTAGTTGAGGATCTACCCTAAGACTATGGATGGACTAGGGATTCGAATCCAACTACCTTCCAAGAATGAAAGGATCCTTCCCCCATTCATCTCAACAACTTAACTACTGCCCAAAATAGGCAACACTCCCTCAAAAGGGCCATTAGAGCGCTATAGTGCTCCCCAATAGGCTTAAGGGGGGTGCCAACACTCCTAAAGACACCAATGCTCCCCAGAAGTGCCAAAGGAGCTTTATAATACTCCCAGACAGTGTAAGGGGGAGCACCAACACTCCCAGAAGAGGTATAGGGGAGCACTCTCCTCCAAAACTTAGTTTTTTGAGTGTTTTCAGATGGCAAAAGGTTCATGAGACCAGTTAACCTTTCCTCCTCTTCCAAATCAAGTGTTTGACATGTGCCAAGTGTCCTCCTGATGTCGTTTACAGGTACGACATAGGCATCATGGTAGTATGCTTTCTTTGACACTTGCGACACTTGTGAGAAAAATGCAACACTTGTGACCTTTGTAATGATGACACTTGTGACACTTGTGAGCAAAATGTGACACTTGCGACCTTTGTAATGACGACACTTGCGACACTATCAAAGTGAGTATTTTTTATGTGTAACAGATTGCCCCCCAAAGTATGAAGTTAGAAGATAGGAACTGATAACTGAAATGCTTTGTAGACTTTCAAGCAAGGGTATAGACGTAGAAAATCTGAAAAAAGATGCACACAAACATCCAACAAATATTATGACATGTTTCAAACCCAAGGCAGTCGCCAATTTCTGTTGAAGGAAAATCTCCCTGCGGATAGGTAGATCTCCTCAAAGAGCTAGACTCTTAACTCTAAGACAGAAAGTGCTTATCATGGTCACTGACTTCCTTTTAGATCTAGGTGGACTAGTGTGTGAGAAGGAAGGAGCAAATAAGTACCTTTTACCGGTGTTTGTCCCTGCACGCTCCGAGTTGAGCTCCAATCTTTCACTCTTCGATAAGCCCTGTAGACAAACAAAGTACGACCACTTCCTATTCTATCAAGATTAGTCCAAAATAGGTCTATCTACTAAAGATACAAATTCATGTGAGATTGAACACGAATTAGAAAGAAACAAGCCAAGCAAATTATATTAATGAGGTCAAAACATTGCTTACAGTCGTAGATGGATTGCAGCAGTTTCGTCAAGTCCTCCTTGTCTAACCCTTGCTCAAAAGATCCACGATATGAATGATGATAGCTTCACTGATTTCTCCCTATGAGATCATAGGTTTCTTGCTTCCAAATTATCTCTGTTCCAACACCACTTATAAGATCATAATTTTGGTGTTATTCTCCCTTTCCAGTCCTCTTTCACCATGAGAAAGCTTGCTTATATAGCCTTGGAGAGGATTTAACCACTTGAGATATCCTTGGGGAAGTTGAGGATTTTCCTCCTTCAGTTGAGGATCTTCCCTAATACCATGGCTGGACTAGGGATTCAAATCCAACTACCGTCCAAGAATGAAAGGATCCTTCCCCCATTCATCTCAACAACTTAACTACTGCCCAGAATAGGCAGCGCTCCCTCAAAAGGGCCATCAGAGCGCTGTAGCACTCCCCAGTATTCTTAAGGGGGGCACCAACACTCCTAAAGACACCAACGCTCCACAGAAGGGGAAAAGGAGATTTATAACACTCCCAGACAGTGTAAGGGGGAGTGCCAACACTCCCAGAAGAGGTATAGGGGAGCGCTCTCCTCCAAAACTTAGTTTTTTGAGTGTTTTTAGATGGAAAAAGGTTCATGAGACCAATTAACCTTTCCTCCTCTTCCAAATAAAGTGTTTGACACGTGCCAAGTGTCCTCCTGATGTCATTTACAGGTACGACATAGGCATCATGGCAGTATGCTTTCATTGACACTTGCGACACTTGTGAGCAAAATGCAACACTTGAGACCTTTGTAATGACGACACTTGCCACACTTGTGAGAAAAATGTGACACTTGAGACCTTTGTAATGATGACACTTGTGACACTATCAAAGTGAGTATTTTTTATGTGTAACAACCTCGGCCAAAAATAGCCACAAATCCCACAAAATCTGGAACTATCCGCCATGAAAGACGAACCGTTTTTTTGTGAAAAAAGGGGTCCGAACAGACGTTTGTTTCTCTTCAACGATGAAACTTGGGAAAAACATGAAGGAGGTTATTGTATATGGGAATGTTCTGGACAAAATTCTCCTTTGGTTTCTCCAAATGCGCCTCCATCTGGCCGTAATAGCTCCCGCAAAATCAGGACTGTAATGGAAAAGTGAAAATATGGAAAAAAGGGCCTCGAAGATGGCTTCGATTCTCCCTACTCGTGGCACCTGTGAAAAAAATGAGATAGTTTTTTGTTCTTCATCCCGTTGCAAAGAAAAACCTCTCTCGTTTTCTTAAAATTCGTTTTCATTTTCCCAGAAATGGCCTCGGACAAAGACATGCTGAACAGGCGAAAATAAGTGAAAAAATGAGAAAAACGATTTTTTTCAGGATGGGTGGTATTCCGGACCCCCCTTGAAGTGGTAAGAGGTTTTAGGAGGGGGGGGTCCGCTGGAATATGGGTATGACAAGTGTCCAATGGTGGTTTAATTTAAACTACCATTCTGGACCCCCCCTCTCGTTAAAGTTCGGATGGTGACGGGGGGTCCGAAAAATTTCTCATTCGTTGATTTCGTTTATTATGTGATGTATGCATGGAGGTAACATGTTTTAATAATTTGGGTTTTAATTCTAATGTTTTTTGATGTGTTAAGATTTATTGTGTTTTCTTTTTTGTTTATTTTTTGTTTGTTTTTTTATTATATTTTATGTTTTGTTTTTCTTGTGTATGTTTTATTATATGTGTTTTAAGTTTTATTTTGTTTTATATTTTATTTTGTTTTGTTTTGGTTTTTATGTTTTTTTATTTTAATATATGTTTTATATTATTTTATTAATTTGTTTTATTTAATCTAAAAACTAACTTAGTTATTAAACTAACTTGATTATTAATTAATTAATTAATTAATAGTTAGTCTAACCATTTTATTTTAAATTATCCTATACTGAACTTTATTACTAGCATTATTAACCTAATGTTTTTAACTTGAGTCTGTTTATTCATAGAGGGGTAAGATTGGCCGGAGGTAGTCAACGGGGCAAAAGGACAAGGGAGTGAGGGTGAAACGTCGATGAAGGATGCAGGAGGGTGATGGGGGAGTGAGAGAAATGAATGGAGGGGAGAAACAGGATCAACTGAGCCAGACTTCGTCATCACGAGAGAAACGCCAAATCAACAGTCGAAGAATCGAGTTACCTATGATTATAGGTCCCCAACACACAACAACCCCAACAATTTCAAAATACAAGCTCCCCAAGACCAACATTATTACCAACACAACCGGTTCCTAACCCGAATAACAAACCAACTCAACCTATTCACAATGTTGATCTGCAAACCTTCCTGACATATGTTATTTCTCATGTTCTATTACTTGATATTCAACTAAGGCCAGGGAAAGTTTTGGATAGACATAGGCCTTCAGTAGTCATCCGAGAAGAATAAGAAGATGATGAAAATCTCGACCAACCCATGGATGACACTAAGTGGGAAGATGTCATTATTCCCAAAGACCAGGAACATAAGCTTCCCCAAAGTGAATCTTCACATATTACAAAAGCCCCTCCTTATCTAGAGAGATTAGCAATTGAGAAACCAACAATTCGACTAGAATTTGACATTTTAAATGAATTGAATAATATCTGTGTCAAAATTCCCCTATTACAAGACATAAAGGACATTCCAATTTACAGTAAGGTGATCAAGGAATTGTATATCAAGAAACCATGTAGGAAACATAAAGATCCTCCAACAATACATTTGATAGGAGAATTTTTTGAATACATATTAGAGTAGCCTAGGGTCACAAAGTATGAAAACCCAAGGAATATCATAGTAACAATAACCATTAATAAGGTTCCCATTGGAAATACTCTCATATACCTAGGGGCATCCATTAATGTTATGATTGTTACTACCTTAGAAGAATTACAGTTGAAACCCCTCCTTAGACCTACCCCAACTATTTTGGAATTAGTAGATAAGACAAAAGTTATACTTGAAGGAATCTTGGATGATATCATATTCACATTAGAATCATGGGAATATCCACTAGACTTTATTGTCATTCATTCAAAGGATCCTTCTAAAGGGAATTTTGTTATCTTGGGAAGACCTTGGTTGGCCACAACCAATGCATTTATTGGTTGTAGAGAAGGTGAAATGACTATCTCTAATGGACTTTATATACAAAAGCTTACCATATACCCACCAACTCAACCTATTTTAGAAAATATATGGTGGCTTGAATTTCCATATGATAATGAGAACTGGGAAGAAACCGTGTTGCCTAGTGATCATTCATGACCACTTAATGAGAAAACAATGGAGAATGTGCTAAATCGATTTATTTATGCAATCACGTGTGTTGATTTTCCACAATATTTTTCCCAATTTGAGTATATGTTTTGTAAAGAATTTCAAGAACAGTTGGACCCATCATCTTTGTCTTAAACATCTTTTATTTTTGAGATAGATGAATTTGCCATATCTTATACCATGCCTTATGAGATTAGTCTTGGGAAATTCCTACATATAAATTCCAGACTAGATGCAGATCAACAAGAACAATTAGTGAATGTCCTTACGGACCAATCAGGAGAATTCACATGGGAATATACCGATATGAAGGGTATACACTCAGACACATGCATTCATCACATATATACCCAAGTAGAAGTAACACCTGTTAGGCAACCCCAGAGAAGGATGAATCTAGCACTAAAGGATATAGTAAAGGAGGAAATACATAAACTATTGAATGTTGGTTTTATTTATCCAATCTCTGACAGTAAATGGGTATCCCCTCTTGTAGTGGCTCCAAAGAAAGTAACTATAAAATGGAGAATTTGTGTTGACTTCTGGGAACTTAATAAGGCCACTCTCAAGGATTATTTTCCTCTTCCCTTCATTGACCAAGTCTTGGATACCTTGTCAGGGAAGCAATACTTTTCCTTCCTAGATGGATATAGTGGATACAACCAAATTTTCATAGCACATGAGGATTAGAAAAATACTACTTTCAATTTTACTTGGTGCACCTATGCCTATATGGTATTACCATTTAGTTTGTGTAATGCTCCTGCCACATTCCAACGAGTAGTATTAGGGATATTTGTTGACCTCATTCATGACTGTGTGGAAGTGTATATGGATTATTTTACAGTATATGGTAATACTTATCAGGAATCCCTAGATAATCTGAATTAAGTTCTTATTCTATGTCAAGAAATGAATCTATCCTTAAGATATGAAAAGTGTAAAATTTTATTGACTGAAGGAGTAGTCGTAGGGTATCATGTTTCATCTGAAGGGATTAAAGTGGATCCTGCTACGATTGAGGTAATCATAAAACTTCCACCTCCAAAGAATCAAAAAGAGGTAAGAAGCTTTCTTGGACATGCTAGATACTACTAATGATTTATTGAGAATTTTACAAACATTGTTGCACCAATGTTTGGATTTCTCACAAAAGATGTTGATTTTCTTTGGATTGACCATTGTCAAACCGCCTTTGAAACTATAAAAGATAAATTATCTGTGGCACCAATTCTTAGGGGACCCAATTGGCCCCTTCCATTTCATATATCCATTAATGCCTCTGATGCTATAATAGGAGGAGTATTAGGAAAAAAACAAGACCAACAATCCTATGCCATTTACTTTGTGAGTAAGAACTTGTCCCCTGCCAAGATAAACTATACAGTCAACAAAAAAGAATTATTGGCAGTCATCCATGCCATCAACAAGTTCCTTCATTATATCGCATGATATGAGGTATTTGTACATACATATCACTCTACCATTAGATTTCTCATGAACAAACCTATTACCAATGGACAAGTAACTAGGTGGCTCATGTTATTACAAGAGTTCAATATCACCATCCTTGACTGACTTGGAAAAGAGAACTTAGTAGTTGATTTTCTCTCACACATTAATCATAAGGGTGATGGTATTCCTGTTGATGATGGTTTTCCATATGAGCATCTCTTTTCCATATACATAAACACTCCATGGTTTGCAGACATGGAAAATTATTTGTCTACTAGAAAATTACCATCTCATTTTTCACCTCATGAAAAATGTTTAATTATAACATAAAGTTCTAACTACTCCTGGGTTGGCCATGACCTTTTTCATACTAGACCAGACTTGATTATTTGTAGATGTGTCTGGGAATATGAGATAGAAAATATCCTACGAAGTTGTGATGATGGACCATGTGGTGGACATTTTTCTGATAAATGTACAACATATAAGGTTTTACATTCAGGTTACTATTGGCCTAGCATTTTTAAGTATGTTTCCAAATATGTGAGAAATTGCAATAGCTGTCAGAGGATAGGAAGACCCACATTAGTTGATGAAATTCCTTTACATGCCCAAGTTATGATAGAACCTTTTGAGAAATGGGCCCTTGATTTTGTAGGACCAATTCCCCCCATCCCTCGTAAGAAGAACTTTATTCTGCGTTGCACAGATTATGTCACCAAGTGGGTAGAGGCAAAAGCCTTGTTTAGGGATATTGAAACATCTGTTGTTGAGTTCATTTATGAAGATATTTTTACCCTCTTTGGTGTTCCTCATGATATTGTCACATACCATGGTACACAATTTACTTCTAAGTTGATGAAGGAATTAACGGAAAAATATGGGATAAAGAATCCTAAGTATTCTCCCTACCACCCACAAGCTAATGGCCAAGTAGAGTCAACAAACAAAGTATTGGAAACTAGCTTAACCAAAGTTATCCAATTACACCATAGATATTGGGCTGATAGGCTTCCAGAGTCTTTGTGGGCATATCGTACTACCTGGAGAAACACCACTAGACATACCCCATATGAACTAGTTTATGGAAAACAAGTACTTTTACCAATTGATGTCCGAGTTAGAAATTTTCATATTGCTTCACAATTGGGATTAGACTTAGAGGAGGCACAAAAACAACGAGCCCTACAGTTGAACAAATTGGATGAGATTAGACAATATGATATCCAAAGGAGCAAGTGGCATGATAAATTTATTAAAAGGAAACAATTTAAACCTGGTGATTGGGATTTCTTATTTGATTCCCAATTCAAAATTTTTAAAGGAAAACTTACCACTCGATGGTTGGCTCCTTATGAGGTAGTTACGATGTATGATAATGGGGTTGTTAAGATAAACACAATTGATGATGGACAAGTCTCTTTCGTAGTGAATGGACACTGACTTAAAATTTACCATAGACCCATTTCTAAAGAATATTTTGTATAGGTCATGTCATCCTATAATGCATTGGCCTTGGTGGATGGGGAAGTTTCTTCTCCCTCCCCCCGTTCTTGAAACTTTTTGATTTTTGATTGTACATATGCAAACATTTTAGAGTGTGTTTTTTTTCTGATAAACAATTTTAGAGATTTCTATAGGTGTTCATCTAGCAACAAGTGGAAAATTCCAAGGAGACAAAAAGGGAAGTATTTTACTTCGAAAGAGGATGTTTCTATATTTAAACTTTGTTTTCTTCTTAAATCACGAATTGGATAATGAATTTTTATTATCATTAGAAAATTGCCTGCTTTTAATTAGCTATTTTTACAAGATTTCTATCTTCCTTTCTCTCAAGGCATCTTTCATGGAAATTTCTCATAACCTCCACCACTAGAGGATATAAGGAAGTGACACTTTGTCTTATCAAACCTAGAGGTTACTAGTACAATTTCCCCAATAACCCTAAGTAGGTGAGTAAAGTATATTTATGAAAGAGTAGAAAGAATGTCTGATTAGCGGTTAACCATCGAAACATCAATATAACTTCAAAAAAAAAAACAAAGAAAGTGAGTAGGGACTGAAGATACCTTTCTGTTATTTTCCAATGGTACCATCCACTACACATTAAAAATGATTAACTATATCATATCTTCATATTGTCTACGCCCATTTAAGTATCCCTTACATCAAGACAATCTATAAGGAATACATAAACAAGAGTCATCCTCTAACTTAAATACCATCCCAGTCCAGAATAAAAAAATTGTCATATCTACCTCCCCATCTCTTTGAAAAAAGAAATATTCATACAAAAATCTTAAAAGATGGTGGATCAGTCTCTGTTGCAAAAGGGTGTAAGAGGCTAACCCGTCGAGATACTGAACAGGTCTGTTGGAAGCGGGTACCGGCCTATGGTATGACTAGGTAAACTCGTTGGAGTACTGAACAGGCTTGCTAGCAGCGGGGCATTCTACCTAGAGAGGGTGATTATTTGACAAACGATAAATAAAATTCCTAGTCTTAAAACTTGTCCGAATGTACGACACTACTTGTAGGCAAAGCTGAAAATAAGTATGCATGGTTACGAAAAGGTAAATGAACTCCATCAATCCTCCATTGGGAACTATCTTTAATACAATCCTAAGACTCTCTCACCTACCTCTTCTTAGCTATATGTCGGATGTTTTGTCCTACAGGTGGGTCCATATTTTAATCGTCTTGTCAGACTAATGTGTGAAATTTATCTCTACACTTGGAAACTGTAAATCTTAAGCTATTGGGAGAATTTACTAGTTTCCTATATCTTTAATTGTGAAGTGTCACAATACTTATGAGTGGGGGAGGGGTTTCCTGAGCTAACAAATTCTAAACACTGCCATATGTATTACAAGTCATGAGAAGTGGAAGTAGGATCTCTGTGAAAATTCTGTCATATTGTTTTTTTACAATATCTTAGGCTATTATATCAACAATCATTTGTATTGGTATGATAAGTTTTATACTGATGACATAAATTTGTGTGTTATAAGACTGCTTTGAATTTTTATTTATGTTTATGGAATGAAAGACTTCTTATACTTAATTGTTCCTTGTAACAATTATAGATCGATAACAAATGCTAAACATTGCCATCTGCATTACAAGCCTATGAACAGAGGAACAATCATTTGTATTGCTACAGATCGATGACAAAGGCAATCAAAAATATATGTTATAATCTTATTCATGCTCATCCTATCCATATTCCTATTCACCATGCCTACTAGAAATCGTCCAATCTGAGTGCTATGGGAGAATGTCTGTTTACTATTAGATAGTTTTCACTTACACAGGGTACTGGATGGAGTGCCATTTGAAGGACCGGATGGAGTGTCATCTGGAAGACTGGATGGAGTTCCATATGGAGGATTAGATGATGTATTCTATACACTTTAAATGATCATGATCTCGTTCATGTATGCTCACTCGAATTGATTACGCCCATTGCAGTGATGAATTAGATGAATTAAATGACATATTTTTCAAATTTCATTTTGTGATCAAATTAAAATTATAAATGCATTTTATGATCAAATGTTCAAGTCGAAGACTTGGACATTGATCTAATTTCTTACATGATTTTGTTTTACCTCCAAAGTACAAACCATTCAAATTCAAACTTGACACAATTATGATCACACATGGCATTCATGTATGATGAATTCACCCACGATTTAGTTGTTTCCATCACAATTGCATTAAGAAATGAGTACTCTATCTTGATTTCTCATACCCTGCCTATTTATCTCATCCTCTTCTTTTTATATCACACTCTCCCTCTGCCCGATTTTGGCCTCCTACTCATCCCTTTCTATGTGACCATGCCCAACCGTCATGAACCATCCTCCTACACTGAGCTACTGGCCATACAAGAATTTGCAGCGTGTCGAGAAGTATTCCTTCACGTGGGTTGAAGACCGTTCCTTTCTAGTCTGCAGGGGGATGATGATGGAGTCTCTCTCCAATTATCTCTTAGGTTATATGGGAGACTTTCTCATGTAGGATCTCTGGTATTTTCGATCTCCTAAGAATCCATTGCTTTGGCTATTAAATTTCCACGGGTTGGGGATCGATGGTTCAAACACCATCAACTGCCATGTCGAAGTTATAATAGGGTGTTCAAGCCCACATACCAAAATGTATCTAGATCCAAAGGGTATTTGAAAGAGTGGATCAAAGACAAATTAATCAACCCTCTGATCATAATTACCAGGCTCATTACTTGTGAAGGTAGGTACTATGTTTTTAAAGTTTGTCATTTTCGTCTTTTGGCCCATTTTTAATTCAGCAAACCACTGAATTTTCCCTTCTATTTTCTAAAAAGCCTCAAGAAGTTGTCTTCCCAAGTTCGTAAAAAATTTTCCAACCCTCACCACAGTTTATTTCACCATGGCCTCATTAAATTGCTTGTTATATCATAATTGAAAAAATAGAGTAAAACATGGGAATATTTCCTCTACTAATTTTTGAATTCCCATCTCACAGTTAAGACAAGCAAGAAATTGATCAATTCACAGATTTTTACCCCACCTAATCCTCAATCCCTCAAAAATACAAACCCTCCAGTTCAAACTATCTCCCTGTTTGATAAGAAATCCAAGAAAACTATTGATTCCCTTGTAGCCTCATCTGGTAAGAAAATTAAGAAGCCTACTGATAATTCCCAATTACCTTAAAAAACTATCAATTCTAAACCTAAGAAGATATAAGATTCATTTCATCAAGAATTTCCTTCGGTTGCTACAAAGAGGAGAGGAGATAATCAATTCAAAGGGAAATCCTTTAGAAGAAGCACCCGAAGTACGAGTGGCAAGTCTAATATAAAACCTCCAAGTACTTTAGATACTATTCAATTGTCTTCCAACCATGAGAGCCCCCATAAAAACTTAAATAAGCTTCTTCAGCGGAGTCTAATCCCAATAAAGAGATCAAATATGAACCTATTACACCAATTCTTCCTCACAAAAACACCGTTACTCCCTCTTCCCATATTCCTACACCTTATTCTAAAATTGATATACCTTCTACATATATCAAGGAGCCTAAACCTTCCTCTGTTGAGCCATCTAATAAAACCCCAACTATTGAGTAATTAAAAAAAGAGAATGCTCAACTGCTTCAACATCTGGTAGAATGAGAAACTATGGATCGACATTTGCACCATGACAATGTTGTACTATAAGAAAAAGTAAACTCTCTTCAATGATTGGCCAATCAGATGAATACCACCAATCACACTCTCAGGATGCACTTGAAACATCACAAAATGCCTAAGCCAAAGTCCCCAAGGCACGAGGGAGAAGATTCCGAAGCTAATCTACCCCCTCCTTCACGAGTATAGCTATGTTGGGTGACCCATTTTTGTTGCAAAGGGACCTGCAAACTATTAGGTGTGGGAAAAATGTTGATTTGGTGTTTTGAATTTTTTTTTGATGACCAAACCACTTTTGCATATGAAAGTTATACACTCTATGATTTTACTTATCCCTTTTTAAAGGTATTATCAAGTTTTGTGCATCAATTCGCCATGGAACAACATGAGGTATGTGTGATCATCATTTTGTAATGATTTTATGTTAATTCATCTTCAATTGATTGATTACAACGTCCTAACATTTCTTGCTTGCTTGCAACAAGACAAAAACATGATCTAAACTTCCATCCAGTCCTTCGTCCAGACCTTCATCCAACACTCCATCCAGCACTAGAAGTGCAGTGGAGTTGACGGTTATCATATCGAGGGGCTTCTATGGGGGAATAAGAAACATGGGTTTTGTGCCCACTCACACCCTCCAACTATGGAACTCATCACATTTAGACTTGATTAGTTGCAATAGCCGTGATTTTGAACGTAGGAGGATATTGGAGGAGATGTGTTTTGTTAATGAAATTTAATGAATTTCATTTTTTAGAGAGTGTCGACCCTTCTAGTGGTCGACCTCTCAAGCTCTGTATAAACTCTATAAATACTTGTTGTCTATGCCACAAAGAAACACAATTTTGTTGGAAATACTAAGACAACTGAGAGGGGGGGGGTGAATTATTTGTTACTGTGCTTAATTTTTTTTATGCCTATTGAAATATTATTAATGTTCTCCAAGTGATCATCAAGATTCTGCAAGTCATGAACAACATGAATAATTAACATCAATCACACATATGATATACACAGAGACAAATATTCGCGAGGAAACCCATAAAGGGAGAAAACCTCTTCTTCTTAGAATGATAGCAATCTTTTAAGTTTTGTACATCATCAATCTTTGAGCACCAACTCAAAATGAGGCTACAACCTCTTCTTTAACAAGCTGCACCTTGTAGAGAGAACCAACCCTCTAGTTTCTCTAGCACCCACTAGAAGGAACCACCAACTCCCTAAGTGTTCCAGCACCAACTGGATGGAAGCACCAACTTCCAGTCACACAGGAACCAACCTGTATAACAGAGAACAATGGTTCTCCCTTGCACCAGCCTACCACCCTGGTTTTTTTGGATGCAACCAGATAGAAGCTACAACTCCCTGTGTTCAAGCACCCACTTGAAACTCTGAGGACAACAGTTCTCCCTAGCACCACCCTACCACCCTGAGATATAAATATTTGCTTGCTGAAATTTATTACAGTGATACAATATTTATCAATGGCTTACCAATCTCATCATTATTTTTCTACACTACTTTTCTATGCCTTCATCATTGTCTTCCTGATCGCATCTTCTTGATTTTAAGTTCTAGTAAAGTCTGTTGTTTTCACCATTTCTTCTCTGTCCAACTTATGTTCTTCATATCTGCATTTTCTCCCTCAGTCATGCTATAAAACTTCATTGCTTACAGTTCGACTATTTTTTACAGAGAAACAACAACTTCACTCTGTCATGGAATTTTTATTTTATTCCTACTCTCATCATCCGTTACACTCCGCATTTCCAATGCTTAAGTCAGGAATCTCACAAAAACACTTAGGAATCATGATTCCATTGCTTGGGAACAATGATTCAACCACTCAGGAACAATGATTCAGTTAGTGTAACTGAATCATAATTGATCAAGAAATCATGAGATGAAACAAAAACCCTTCGATCAGATTCATTTTGATCACCGCTGTTGGATTATACACATAGATGATTTTTGACTTTTCAATGCATAACCTCCAATGTGGAGCCTAGAAGCGCTAGCTCCTTCCTCAATATTCCGCTAATGTGACCTTGGGCGATGCTCTCATGTGACCATGTGATTGCAGGCACGACCAAAGGTGGTTTGAGGATAATCTGATTTTCACCCCACAATTCACTATAGAGCTCCACGTATGCCTTTGGCGATACCATGGTTTTGATTGTGGCCCGCTAATGAAAAATTAAGACCTGGGCATGTTCTGACCCTACAATGCGACGGGACCGTTGATCTCACGATCTTGATGGTGCTCCTGAAGGGATGGTTCATATCTATCCTTTCAAGTCTACAAATAATATCTAGCCTTCCTAAATCAATGACTGTGATTTAGTTCGTGATCCAGACTTCTGGAGTTTCAAATCTCAAACCTTTCTTTCTTCTATACACCAATCTTTCGGAGTCATTGATCTGCGGGCACCTATCCTTATCAATCAAAAAATATTCCTCTACTTCAGGAATTTGGAATTTCAACCTGATCAACGTTTCTGTGGCTCCTTTCTCGATCAATGGTCGAGATCTCCTTTGGGTCTCTGGACTTCTGAAATCTCAAGTCTCAAACTTTAATTCCCCTCGAAGTATGCAGATTACTGCCACATTTCCTTGCTGAGGTGGTCTGCCACATGTCCTTGCTGACATGGTCTACCACATGTCCTTGCTGAGGTGGTCTGCTGATGTGGGTGAGATGTGTAGGCATTGTAGTGGATTGTGGAGGCAGAGCACGATAGTGGAGTGTGACGTGTAGCGAGTAGTGGAGTGTGACGTCGGAGCATGGAGGTGGTATGTATAAGTGGTTTGGTATTTTACTCGGAGGGGGGGTTAGGCGGTAATTAGTAATGAGAGAGGGGGATCTGAGTTGATAGGAAGGTGACATGTATGAGGGTCCCACATGGAAATTACCACCAACTCAGATCCCCCCCCCCACAGTTAAAGGCATAAAGGTCGGGAGCGTCCGATATGCCCTATCGACCATAGATCTGAGTGCCCGATTATCGAAAGATGATATTAGCATGCAATTCTTATAACTTATCATGTCCTTCCACTTTATAATGATCTAAGGACTGAAATTTACTTTAGATGATCCGACAATCGAGGATTTATTTCAGCTCTCCGAGTCTCCAGGCTTCGGGAATTTCAAAACTCAAACTGACGCTCTGTATCAGATGGCCCAGATTCACTTCGGATGATATGACGCTTGAGATATTCTTCATATGATCTGACAACTAAGATTTAATTCAGATGATCTGACGGTTGATAATTTTTTTCAACTCTCCATCTCTCTGGGCTTCGGGTATTTCAAATCTCAAAATAAAAAATATTGAAGTGAGATTTTTCCAAAGTGTAACCTACTCACATATTTAGACCCTAAACGGATGATGTTAGTTTGATCAAGATCTTAGATCAAAGTCTCTATTTTTTTGTGATGCATCTTTGCCTTGGATTAATTCCAATGGTTCTCAGGTATTTCGGTATTTGAACTCTCAACGGTCCTGGTTTGTCCTATGGAGATGTTGATGCTGATCACGTTTTTGTACTGCGCTTTCCCTTTTGAGATTTGATCTTTGCATACTGTTCGCTTCTCCTCCTGAGATTATTCTTTTCCTATTTTCCATCGTCGTTGTTGTTCTTTCCATCAATGAAAAGCACACTCTTCCTGTAAAACATGCCAACAATCTCCCCCTTTCGCATTGATGGCAACCCTGAAAGGTTGCACTGTTCTACTTAGACCTCCAACTATAGCATCCATACCACACCTTTTCTCCCCCTTTGACATCAATGTCAAAGAAAAAATGAGAGTGACTATGTTCTCCCCTTGAATAGAGATACAATGAACACTCTCCCCCTGATCAGATAGAATGTTTTAACTTGATAACAGGGTCACACCTAAATTTTGGCATAGATACTCAAACTGATATTTTGCAAGTAGTTTAGTGAATATATCAACTATCTGTTCTATGGAAGGAAAATAATTCAGCTGAACAATTCTGTTTGTAACCTGCTCTTTTAGAAAATGATAATTTTTTTTTATATGCTTAGTCTTTGAATGGATAACAAGATTCTTCGAGACACTAATGGAACTAGTGTTATCATAGTGAAGTGGAATGGGATCAGTATAAGTTACCTTCAAATATGCAAGAGTTTGTATCATCCATAAGATCTGAGTGCAACAAGTAGCAACAATAATGTATTCTACCTCTGTAGTTGATAATGAAATAGATCCATGATTCTTACTAAGCCATGCTACTAACAAATCACCTAAGAAGAATGCACCTCCACCGGTGCTCTTTCTCTCATCCAAACCATTTGCCCAATCAACATCTGAATATGTAGTTAATTGAAAAATCTGATTTCTAGGATACCAAAGACCATAAGTCATTGTACCCTTCAAATATTTGAATATCCTCTTGAAAGATGCTAAATGAATTTGTTTAGGAGCATACTGATAACGACCTACCATTCCAACAACTTGAATTATATCAGGATGGGATGCTGTGATGTAAAGAAGAATGCCTATCATTGATCAATATGTTCATTGATTATCATTAGGTGTAATATCATCTTTACTGAGCTTGCAACCAACCACCATAGGTGTTCTCATAGGTGTAGACTATTTCATCTGAAACCTCTTTAACATCTCTTTCAAATACTTTTCTTGAGAGATAAATATCCCTACAGAACTCTCATTGATTCATAAACCAAGAAAATATGATAGTTCTCCTATCATGGACATCTCAAACTCAGTCTTCATTGAATTAGCAAACCACTGAACTGAAGGGTCATTAGTGCATCCAAAAATAATGTCATCTACATAAACCAAAACAACTAATAAATCATCGCCTTCAGACTTAATGTATAGATTACTATCAACAATACCTTTCTTGAACCCTTTGTACTGTAGAAATTTGTCCAGTCTATAATACCAGGCTCTTGGTGCATGTTTCAGTCCATATAATTCATTTTCCAACTTACAGACATAGTCAGGATTATCTGTCAGTGAAAATCCTTCAGGTCGCTCTACATATACATCTTCTTCTATATATCCATTAAGAAATTCTAACTTAACATCCATCTGATATACTTTAAAGTTCTTATGACATGCATAGGAAATAAATATTCTGATGGCTTCCAATCTTGCCACTGGTGCAAAGGTTTCATCAAAATATTGTCCTTCAACTTGTGCATACCTCTTACAGACCAATCTGGCTTTATTCTTAACAATTTTTCCTTGTTCATTCATTTTATTCTTAAACACCCATTTGGAGCCAATTACATTCTTATCTGCAGGTCTAGGAACATGCTCCCAAGTATTGTTCTTCTCAATCTGATCCAGTTCCTCATTCATTGATTTTAACCAGTTTACATCTTCACTGGATTCATTAAAGTTATTGGGTTCCACCATGGATATGAAGGCTATATGTGATTGCTCGGTGTATTTGATTATCCTTCTCCTAGTTTGTACACCTTTGTCTTTCTCATGGAGATATAGACTATAATACCAGGCTCCTGGTGCCTGTTTCAGTCCATATAATTCATTTTCCAACTTACAAACATAGTTAGGATTATCTGTCAGTGAAAATCCTTCAGGTTGCTCCACATATACATCTTCTTGTAGATGTCCATTAAGAAATGCTAATTTAACCAATTCCATTGGTTAAATTTGTCCAGTCTATAATACTAGGCTCATGGTGCTTGTTTCAATCCATATAATTCCTTTTTCAACTTACAGACATAGTCAGGATTATCTGATAGTGAAAATCCTTTAGGTTTCTCCACATATACTTCTTCTTCTAGATCTCCATTAAGAAATGTTGACTTAACATCCATCTGATATACTTTAAAGTTATTATGACATGCATAGGCAAGAAACATTATGATGGATTCCAATCTTTCCACTGGTGCAAAGGTTTCATCAAAATCCTGTCCTTCAACTTGTGCATGCCCCTTATAGACCAATCTGGATTTATTCCTAACAATTTGTCCTTTTTCATTCATTTTGTTCTTAAACACACATTTGGAGCCAATTACATTCTTATCTGCAGGTCTAGGAACAAGCTCCCAAGTATTGTTCTTCTCAATCTGATCCAGTTCCTCATTCATTGATTTTAACCAATTTACATATTTACTGGCTTCATTAAAGTTCTTGGGTTCCACCATGGATATGAAGGATATATGTGATTGCTCTATGTATTTTATTATCCTTCTCATGGTTTGTAGACCTTTGTATTTTTTACCAATTATCTAACTTGTAGGATGACTCTTTTGAGTAATTCTGGAGGGAGGATTTGATGGTGTCTGTTGATTTGAGTCTTCTTGAGTATTTGTATATTCATCTAACTCAGAGTCTTATCTTTCTAATTCTTGGACATGTTCATCTTCAACTTCAACTATATCCTTTGTTGTTGATTCAACGCTTCTTACATCTCGTACCAAGATTTCTTCATCAAATTTTATGTCAATACAATCAACCAATTTATGCAGCCTCTTGTTATAGCATCTGTATCCTTTACTATTTGTAGCATACCCTAAGAAGATACCTTCATCCACCCTATAATCATATTTGCCAATATTTTCATCACTGTTCTTAATATAACACTTACTCCCAAAGACTTTAAAAAGCTTAATTAAAGAAGGTCTTCCAAACCATAGTTCATAAGGAGTCTTGTCACTTTGTTGCATGAGATGAGATTTGTTAAGAATATGTATAGTTGTATGAATTGCTTCTACCCAATATTTATAAGCAATATTCTTTTCATTCATAATTGATCTTACCATCTATTGAACTGATCCATTCTGCCTCTCAACTACTCCATTTTGTCGTGGAGTCCTTGGAATAGTATACTTTCTTTTGATCCCATGTTTATCACAAAACTCTTTGAAGTATCCTGAACTAAACTCTCCTCCTCTAGCAGACCTTACTACCTTCAATATTTTTCCTGTTGATTCTTATTCAGAGCCTTAAACACTTTGAATTTTTCAAATGCTTCATATTTTTCTTTCAGAAAGGCAACCCATGTAAGTCTAGAATAATCATCAATAATCAACATGAAATAATTTTATTTTCCTGTACCTTCCTTCCTTGATGGTCCACATAAATCCATATGTACTAACTGAAGAGGTTTCTCTTTTGATGCAAATTTCTTAGATTTAAACTGTGTCCAAGTAAGCTTTCTTATTTGGCAAGGTTTGAATACAAAATCATATGGATTTGATATTTTTGGAAGATCTTTTACTACCCCACAGTTTCTAAGTTTGACTAGATGATCAAAGTTTAGGTGTCCAAGTCTCCTGTGCCATAACCAACTTTCATCATACTTGCTTAAGTGACATTCTTCTTTTTCTTCTTTCAAAACATAGATATTGTTTTCTGTTCTTATGCCTTTTGCAATCAACTTTCCTGAATTCACAGATTGTATTTTACAATCTTTAGAAGTGAAGACAACTTTACATCCTCTGTCACAAACTTGACTGACACTAAGAAGATTATGTTTCAGATCACCATCTACAAACAACATATCTTGAACTTTCCCTTTTCCATTACTTAGACTTACCATTCCTTTACCTTTGATTTTTCCTGGTGAATCATTTCCAAAGGTTACATTTCCTGATTTTCTTTCACTTAGAGACAGAAGATTACTTTTATCCCCAGTTATATGTTTGGAACATCCACTGTCAATATACTAGGGGTTATTTTGTCTTTGATCTGAAAGTATTAGACCACATTTTTCACTATCTTTCTTTTTCCATGCGCTGACATTTGTAGGTAAGGGTTTTATCCTTGGATCTTCTTTGTAATTATTTAGATGGTAGTTTGCAGGTTTGTGGCCGAAGTTATGAAAATTATAGCATTCAATATCATTGTTCAATAGGTCAATGTGATTCGTGCAACTTTGTCTACTCATTGGTTGTTTATTTCTATGTTGCAAAGATTGTTTATTTCTTTACCTCCTCAGTTGCATGTATTTAAACTTAATTTGACAATTTGCAATCTTATGACCAAAATTAGAGCAGTAAAAATAATAACCATGGAAGAAATTTCGATACCTAAAGGATGGCCTTCTTCTTAGCATTTGTTGCTCCACCTTCTGATATATTGTTTTTTATCAGGGATCATCTTGTCTTTATTAGATTTTGGTGGCAAAGTACTCACATAGTATGATTGTCTGCTGACTTGGAACTTGATCATCTTTACTGGCTCTTTGATTTCTGTTTGTTTGCTGCTTGAACCACTTACATAGCCTAAAACAGTCTTCAACAAAGGATATATTTTTTTTCTCAGAATGTCATTTTGTTCTTTTGAGGCTTTAATGCTTGGAAGATTCTGATGGTATAAGGCCTGGAATGTTTCTAGATCTTTTCTGACAGCCACTACTTCATCTTCCAGAGCTTCACATCTCACCTTCTTCGCTGCTAATTTTTGTTTTAGGATATCTTCTATTTTCCTTTCTTCTTCTATTTCTACTTTAAAAAAAACAAAATGTTCACTTGGTTCTTTACCTTTCTTTTCAAACTGCATCAACAATTGTTTTTGTTTTCTCTTCTTAGGTCTGAGTCTGTCTATTTCTTCCAAAGCACTGATTAATTCACCTTCCATGTCAACCAAAACTTGTTCATCATTAACATCATGTAATGGCTCTAAATTAATTATGACAACCATTAAATTAGAACACCACAGTAAAATTTAATAATTACTTCATCTAGCACATTCAAAATCTAATTTTTCATAGTAATAAAATTTAATAACAATTTACTTCAAAACAATTCATAAATCTAACCTGAACCTGATGTTGTCGCTTGCTTCCTTAGCTTGCTTCTTTAGGACACCACCCAAAACCAACCTCCCTGCCGACTAGTAGCGCCTAGCCCTAGGATATCAATGGATATCCTAGCCCTCCGAGCCCAAAACCTCCAGCAGCCCCCCGGTGCATTGTAAATTCCACTCTGTCAATGCCCCTCACAAAAATTCCTCCCTCTGTCCAATACTCAAGCTCTCCCCAAAATCCTTTCTCCACTCTCGTAGCAATCAAAAAAAAATCCCCCTCTCAACTCCTTTCACCCCCCCTTATTCCTCCTCCCTTCACCGACACTCCATCTTGCATTAAATTCCTTATCCCTCTATTTAATTACCCTTATCCATTCATTAATTCTCTTATCTTCTCGGGATCCTTATGTGATCCCTTCTTATATACGTAGCTTGATTAAATGTTATATTTTATTCTCCCCCTTTAATTTAATACTTTATTAATTAATGAATTAATTAATAATTAAATCAATCATTAACCATATTGATTAAAGAGTTAATTATACTTAAATTAATCATAATCAAGAATAACTAATTAATAACAAATAATTAGTTAAGGTTATT
>ML776550.1:2761639-2824405 GCA_009831015.1 Picea engelmannii
GGGGGGGGGGGGGGGGGGGAGAGGGGAGGTCCAAATGAGCTTGCAGCTTCATTTGGTTGGCCCTATTCAGTAGAGAATAAATTATTATTGAAACAAAGAGAATCTCATTGAGATATTCCACTTTAGTCTTTGTATAGTCTCACACATGTTGATATGCTCGTTTATTTATTTAATTTTTATTCGGTCAGATAACCTTTTATTCTATGATGATTTTTATATTTATTCACAATGGAAATGCAACTAAAAACTAACCTACATGTGATTTGGTTATACAATCTCTTGCCTCATCAAGCTCATAGACGCAAGTAGGTAGTACTCATTTTTCCATTTTAGGTAGTGTGTGTGCATAGTTGCCAAAGATTCATGTTGATATTATTGATGCCATTTCTTGGTAGTTTTCTTTAATGAGAAATTATTTATATTCAATATAAATACATAATTTTATTTTTAACCCTTGTTGATTATGGTCATGTAATTTGCAAATTCCTTACATTTCAAAGTTTATTGATCATAATACTACCCTAAGGTCTAATGTCTTCAATTTTCTTAAATAAAAACTTGAGGTGCCTTGAATTAACAATGAAATGAATTATGGACCTTGTATTTGGACCTACTTTGGTCATTTCAAATCTGTGGACAAAACTATTTATTTTATTTGTAGACACAAAAACATTTTCATTTTATTTCATTGGTTTTAGAAGACTATGGCAATAATTCAAGGATTAGGTGCATTGTTGCTAGATCTTGGTCGTGCAAATATAACATTGTGTTTGGGACAATGTCATGTATGGTATTTGTGCCCTATGATTGAAAGGTGTTCTTTGGCTACATTTTTCACTTTTTCAACCCAATGTGAATTTTGACTAGTTATTATGTAGTTCCCAATTTTTATGTAGGTTGAATCTATTATAAATGTTGGTACTGCAGTATACATATCTCCATCTGGATTTTGGGCCTAATACCATCATGATTAGCATTGATAATAGGGTTAGATCATTGCATTTATCCCAAATGGAGTATATTTTACAAGACTCATACTAATGAAGGAGTTGATGAAAGCTCCACCCCAAATCCTTCTAAAACAATCCCAACATGGCATGTGTTAATTGGTTAACATAACAACTTTAACACATCTCAAGTCAAAATTTCCCATGTAGCAATTAACAATTGTGAACATTGTTTTTTTATGTCATCAAGATGGGAATATTTATTTATCAATCTAGACATGATACTTTTCCTATCCATTTATCATGCATGCCCAGAAATAAAAACAACTAGAAGATGTTGAAGCTCATAGCACTTTAGTTTTGCATGGTGATCTGATTGCTATTGTGACATGGAAATCTACATGCAAATAATATGACTTTATGGATTCCTCAAAACTATAATGTTGCAAGGTGTTTTTCTCACCATAAATATTGCATACATCCTAGAAAAACAAACATAGTTTTAGGAATTCTTGGGTGTTTGTCTCACCCTAAAGATTTAATTTGTCATAGAAAAATAAATACACTTTCAAGAATTCTGCTAGTTTTTAAGCATTTCTATAGTTATGCTCCATGGTAAATTTTTATACAAGGTTTAGTTTGCATTCCTATAAGAGTAAGGTCTCCTTTATCAATAAAGGTTTTCAATGTAAATAGTTTGTATTTTAATTTTATAATTATCGTTTGGTAGTCTATGTCATATGATGCAGAAATAGGAAGCTTCAATCACAATAAGTTGAATAATTTTCTAATTCATTATCAAATCTAGTTTTTCTTATATATATATATAGGCTCTACGATGTATTGTTTTCTAGTTATGCTTTGAGAATTTTGTATTAAAATTATGATATTTGTACAAAATATGTATATAGTATTTTTCTCACCCTCTATTTTTCTGTCCCAATCCATTTAAAATTATCCTATATTGTTTTTGGACTTTCATTCTGAAGAGGGAAAATGGGCATCATCTCCTTTAAGTAAAAATTCTATACCTTTTTGTAGCTAGATTTTGGATAGGCCCATATACATCCTTATGAAATATATGACATATATATTAATATATTATATTCCTTTAACCAATGCATTAGAGTGTTTCTCATAGTATATAAAAAAGTTGTTTAGAGATCTATATGTTAGTCTTCTTGCTTAGTCCATCAAAACTATGATTTACACGATGTTGTTTGGGCTCTTTTGCATTCTCTTGGGTGTGCAGGTGGAATCTTCCATTTCCTTTCTATCTCTTGTTCTTTTTCTAATTCCATGCTTCATGTTTTTCCAATTTTTCTATTGTCTCTACTATGGGAGCTAATTTTCCATGGAGGAAATCCTCCAAACCACTATGATTTTTTTCTATTGCTTCATAGTGCATGGAAACCAAATCATAAGTATCTTGCTCCTTATGGATTGGATAATAAATACCCAAATCCTTCACAATATATCATGTAGCCATGATCACGTTTGCGTTCATGGTAGGTCTTCCAATATTTTTCCCAGTTAAGAATTGTTGACCTATCATCCAATAATATGTAAGGAAGATAAAATCAGAATATGTCATGTGGGCTCACCACTTATGTTTTACTCAAAAATATTGCAAAAAAATGAGAATGAAGGTGAATATGTGTATAACTCAACTTCAAGTAACATTTAAATCATTTTAGAGTTGTAAATGTAACAATACATATTTATTCATGCATGTAATCCCAAACCAATGTATATTTCAACCCTTAACTAAATTATAGGAACAAATCACCCTAGTGTATATTCTTTAGGTTTTACAACATATTCACAAGCATGCAAATTGTAACTTGTAAATTACCAACAACATGCATGGATTTTTCTTTCTAGGGTGTGCATTTCTTATCATGCCCCTTCATGCATTTTTTCCTTTATGCATTTTTTGCATTTACAAGGAAGTTTTAGCCTTTACGGATAATAGAGGTTTTTTTTTTCAAAATGAATAAATAAAGGTATGAACATATGTATAATAATAAAATACAACATCCAAAATTTGAATCACTCAATTTGGAGGTCATATGAGTCCTAGGCATGCATTTTACAATAGGACAATTTTACCCTCCATTTTACAAAAACTCTTGAATCCTTGTTCAAGGTAAAAGTCCTTTTTCATTTGAAAATGCACTCTGGAAATGATATAGGTATTAATAATGTTATTAAATTCATCCCAAAACTTATATCACTAAATTAGGATCTACATAGAAGCATGTCCGTGCATTTCCATTAGGTCTCTTTCTACTATTTTGGTCTCTCAATTTACAAGGTGGATTTCACCTCTTTTACACAACAACCACTTTTATGTTTGAAAATGAAAATATAAATATGTGCACATGTGTAAAATTATCTAATAAACCCTCAGCAACTTGAATCACTCAAATTGGCGTTTTGTACCTAGGCATGCATTTTGCACAAGAGCAGAAATTATAGTTTAAAAGAAAAGTATGTATTTCTTAACTATGAGTGCGCATTTTTAGATGTGGAGGATATAAAAAGATTGAATTAGGTTTTTATAAAACAATAGAAACTAAAATACTACTTTTTTATGCAACAATAGAAACCCTAATCCTAATCATCGATATCATCATATATAGAGAACATTGTCATCTACATATGGCTTAACTTCTTCAACTTCTTCATCTAAAACATCTTCATGCCCATCTGCATTATCTTATCCTTCAATATCATCTTGGTTTAGATATTTTATACATAGTGATGCCATCCCATGAATTTAGTATCTCATCAATACGAGGCTAAATATATACATTATTATCTTTAACTTGGTACTTACCTAATTGATTGAAAATACACATAATTACTACTCTGTGTGTGTAAGAAATTATCAAATGAAAAAGAAAAATGAAATGTATTATTCCTCTCTTAGAAGATGAATGGATAAAAAAAGATATTAAATCTTCAAAAAATGTGTCAATAATGTGGAATTCTATTCTACAATCCTTCCATTATTTAGCAATTGGTTAGCATGAAAAATAAATAATGGAAACAATATGAGGATTAGATGGGTGGGAAATTGCAAAATCCCCATCATACAATATCACATAAAAAAATGTATTCCTTAGGATTGAATTTTATATGACATAGTGGGAATTTATTATCTAGACCACAATGAGCAAGCTACTTATGATTTGGTCGCCATATCTCTTTCTGTAATACAATGCTACCTATGTTATTTGATAGAAGGATAAATGGCTATAATATAAAACTGAAAATTTGTTCTTACTCTCAGATTTTTCCAAGATTTACTAAAGTAAATTATTCTTTTCTTCATTTAAGTTTAACACATTGAGGGTAGTTCCATATGCCACGAGGAAAATTGTTTTGGTGGTGGAATCAATCACTTAAGATGGTATATAACAAGACATGTATCACAAATGCATGTTCCTCAAAACCAATCAGGGCACCTATGTCGAATGCATCATAAACATGGATTTCAATGTAAAACATCAATTGAAATCATTTTTTAACTTTATTTTTATCCCATCAGAACTTCGACGCCTATACCCATTGTCGAATATCCAACAAAAAATTCCTCCAATACATCGACACTTCGATGGTACTTCAACAAACTATGCATGCCCGCTTGTTGCAATGTCTATGGACTATACCCACCATAGTGTCACAAATCCAATGAAATTTATTCCCCATATTTTCGCAATATCAATGGATGGTGCCCTCCATCTCATCGCAACTCTGATGAACTCGACCCTCCATAACATCACAACTTTGACAATGAGCACATCAATGATCTAATGGTACATATAACGTACTTTGTGTGCCATAGCATCACAAAACCGATAAATCATGTCGGTATTGCATTGACCACTTAGTGGATCAAACTTGTCCACAAAATTCCATGTGGAAACCTTTTTCAACAAACGCACAACAACTAGGTATGGTTTTCATAGTTGTGATGCTGAATTTCAATGAAAGTTTAGTAGATTAAATGTCTCCATAGTTACCATGTGGCAAGTTTGTACATTGGAAGTATCACATCTAGATACGTTTGTCTATGGTGTGATGAAATGACTTCTAAGAACATATGAAATCATGTTCATCAGAAGTCTATTGAAATGTCATTGGAAAAATGTCAAAAATTATGCCAAACGTACTAAATTCACTTTCTCCTTGCATAGTATGTCGATAGATTAAGCGGTTAATATTTTTGTTTCTAATTGTAAAATATTCCTATCTATTACATGATTTTCAACCCTGTGACATTGGGTCTATGTCACAATAGATCACAACCGTATCTAAAAGATTGAACCTTCCCTCCAACATAAAAATCAATAAAGAAATGATTACTTAGAAGAGAGAAAGAAGGATCTAGTAGCTTGTATCCAAACGTTTGATGAAGATCCTCGCTCTCGACCATTGACTTGATCCATACATTTATCTCTACCAGTTTGCAAAAGAAACCAAGAAGATAGTGAAGTAACGTAATTATCAAATTAAATTATAAATGCAATATCTAAACCTAGATATGTAAAAATAATTCAACATATAAGAACTGGTTAAACATAAATTCACATAGATTGGAAGGAAAGAGAACTCTTTTATTAATCAACATGAATAGGTGAGCTATAACCTGATTTTGATTGAAAACGTTTCTTTGAAACCAACCTCTTGATTTCCTCCACTAAACTTATTTAAGCATCAACTCAACAATGGAGTGCTTCCTCACATTATCCAAAATGGATAGGAACACACCCAACTATCATGTAAGAGAGAGAAAGAGATATTGGAAAGTAAATTTCCATATCAAGGGATACTACTCAAAGATTCATGGAATAAGGAAGCTTGCAAATGGACAACATGTTCTTGCACTAAGGTTGTCTTCCCCATATACACCCCCATGGGTGATCATATACCATAATAAATAGTTTTGGCTAGTTTCATTTCGTTTTGTATAGGAAATTTGGGGTTTAGGACTAGGGAAACCCATAAACCCTTCTCAAAAGTATGAAATATTTTTATTTTTCACAAAATTGGGGATGTACATGATTTTCACACTAGAAAATAGTGTATATACACGAGTTGCACATGGATGAATAGCATACATCAACAAAGATATTGTTTTTTAAGATTATTTTGATGAAGGAGAGTGGGATTAAGGTTTGAAAGATAAGGATTGGACTAGGCCATCTCACAAATGCAATCTACTGTGGAAATTTGTGCTATAAAATATGCCCCCTAATGTGTGAGGTAAGAAGAGAAACTAATGGTATAAATACATTATAAATCTAAGACGAGAGGATGCATTGAATTAAGTCCAAATGAAAGTACCCAAACAGCTAATCCAAGAGAACAACCTACAAAAGAAATCAAGTAAGATTATTATCTTCCTGAGTTGAGCATACCCATGCTAGGGAGTGATAGAGGCATGGATGCCAAATCAAGTACACTACAGATCCATGGAGTATAAAAGGATAACCGATATCCATGGCCATGAAAAATGTACGCAGTGAATCCATGTGATATATAAAAGTAGTAATCATGGCCACAAGATGAATACACAGTGGAGCTATGTCTCTGAATTAAATCAGAGGATATATAGAGCCAATGAAGTGAACAAATTGATCCTCCACAAGTACCAATGTCACTGAGGGTGGTAAAATAAATACAAGCTGAGTAGGAGCACAAAATATGTGATTCTTGTACTTCATGTGAGGTCTCCAAAACAACCCACCATGGTATGATTCTACACTATGTGAATAAATGTGTTAAATTTGAACATAATGAGATATTGTTTGACTACCAGTCATTGATGCATATTGTTAACAAAAGTGATAAAACTCACTGATGATGATGATGATGATGGGTGTCAAGGTACCTAGTACAATATAGAAATTTTGACTAGAGGATGTGATATCGAACACTTAATAGAATCTACCGATCAACGAACATTGATGTATTCCCACTACCAATGTCACTGAGGGTGGTAAAATAATACAAGTTGAGTAGGAGCACAAAATATGTGATGCTCGTACTTCACCCAAGGTCTTCAAAACAACCCGCCATGGTATGATTCTACACTATGTGAATAAATGTGTTGAATTCAAGCATAATGAGATATCATTTGATTACCAGTCATTGATGCATGTTGTTAAAAAAAGTGAGAAAACCCATCGATGATGATGATGGGTGTCAAGGTACCTAGTACAATATATAAAGTTTTACTAGAGGATGTGATATCAAACACTTAATAGAATCTACCGATCAAGGGACATTGTTGTATTCCCACTATCAATAAGAAGGAACCTGCCACTAATGACTGCAAGCCCCAAGGTACTAAAACTGACTCTAGATCCCTATCCCATAGAAATATGTTTTGAATTCGATAGGAAGAGATCCAATGGAAGGAAGGAATCAAGGCATCATCCATCATCAGCACGAGGAATAACAGAAGGAAAAATATTTGGAAGAACTCAATTGAAAAGATTGAAAGGATCAAACCGAGGTATGACTCTGGCATGTACCAGATGGAATAGAACACAGTAAATGCCCTCTGAATAGTATCCAACAATGAATACTATAAGCAAAGAAAAGGAATCCACCAATGGGGTCAAATGGAAACTAATGTGTCACAAAAATCCCTATGTGTGATAATGGTTGTTGACGTCAAACACAAGGGACATTGCTCAGTCAATGACCAATGATGGTTTTTCATCTTCTAAGTGCAAGGTCACCTATCTATGATAATATATAAATAGTCCTAGGGTGCAACTCTAGGTCATATTCTCAAAGAAATGAGTCATAGTCGATAAGAGTAGGCCCACCAACAAGAATTCAATGGGGACCTTCTATACTAGAACTTGTGAGATATAAATATACTTGTGAAACTGAGAAGTAATTGAATGACATAGGAAGGCCAACTTGGAAAGTCAAGGATTTCTGTAGAATTTTTTACTCAGGATGATACTTCCCTTGAACAAAATCATGACACATTATGTGACGAAGGTAGCATGGAATTTAGTAATTGACATAATTTTGTTATGAAAGAGGCATCAACAAAATATCTATACTAAATGGAAGAGTAACCAGTCAGAGGAGTACTAACTCTATGTAATGGGTACAATATCCTATGACCATATTAAAACAAAAAATATTGAGATACTAAATTAAATATTGTGATTTGTTTAAGGGCAACATAAATACTTCCAAAGAAAGGGATAGACACTTTCCCCCCTCTTTTTTTATTTTATTTATTTATTTTGTCTTTTCATATTATAAAGCTTGAAAACAAATAAAATAATGTTATAGCACAATGAAGGAAACGAGTGTCACAAGAAATTTAACTAATTCTAGATCACAAGGAACATACCTATTCTCAATGCAAGGAAGCATGTGAAAGATAAGGAAACTCAGGGAAATGTCTCCTCCGCGAGTAAAATATATAAACCCACAAAGGAATAGTATTGGAAGGCTAGCATCTGATTGAGAATTCATATGCAAGTGGATATAGAACAACAAGTTGAAGCTGACATTAGGCCCAAAAAGCACAATTGGTCGATATTCAATGCAACTAAAAATCAACGCATAAATGAGGGAGCCCCATGGGGTATTGGCCATAAAACAATTGAGAGGAATAGATGAAGCTTCAATGCAAAGTCATGGTAGGACTAAATAGGGCTCCCGAGCATGTGAAATTATTTCAACATGGGTGCCAAACAATGAAAAACGTTCTAACTAGGGCACCCATGAATGATAGGCTTTACCACATGAATTAAAACACTTCTAAACAACTAATAAGGTTTTGTGTCACAACTTAGTGGGATCGATCCTAAGGAAAAATGAAAAAATAAATGGATAATGAAAAAATGCATGAAGGGAAAAATCTAACTTGTATGCCAATTTAGATATCATTACCTATCAGAATGGATTGACATGGAAGAAAAGGTAACAAAGAAAAAAAGTCTTCAAATTCTTGTATATAATACCAAAAACACTCACCCAGAAGTTAATAAGTCCAATACAAAAATATATGATAAAAAAAAGTGCTAAGGCATACAGAACTTGAGAACAAGAAACCCTAAAAGTACAATATGTATAGAGAAATGCACAACTTTTCATCTTATGCATAATAGTGCTCCAGGTAGAGTCCATTGTCAGGTTCGGGCCAAGAGCTTCTTTGGTAACCAACTGGTAAAGATTCCAGTTCAATAAGAGGTTGAAGATCCATAAACATAACTTCAAGGATAGCCTCATCTGAAGGAAAATCAACATCCTTGAAACTTATGCTCGACATAAAACAAATACTAGGGATTGAGGTCTCACAAACAATAGGATCATACTCAAGAGGAAAATCAAGATCACTCAGGAAAACATGGGAAGAAAAGGAATGCATGCCCCTACTGGATACAACACATGATCAATTGAAAAGACCTTGTCTCAAGAAGGAGAACATGACTGCAAATTTACTTTCTCAGAAGAAATTAAAAACCAAGGATAAGACACCATATAATTTACCCATGGTGGGGAAGAGTCTACTTGAACACTAGGAATACACAAAGGGAAAACTTGAGATAAATATTAACTAGGATGGTGATTATCAAATGAAAGTTGATCAATAGTGAAAATGATTTCATTGTGAGGGAAATGAATCACACGGAAAAGTGTAGACACAACAAAATTCATAGCATAAACATAATCACACCCAATAAGAATATTGAAATCTAAAGGGAATGGCACAACTAACAAATCGACTAGTAAATTATTTCCACCTAACATTATAGGAAACTGAGGAATAATTCCCAAACATTCATTAGGTATTCTTTTGAAATATAGAAATTCACTGGAGGATGACAAAATCTTAGGAAAACCAAAATATTTTCAAGACGAGGAGGATAAAATACTTGCAAAGAATCCTTTGTCTACAATACATCGGTAAACACCCATTGAATTAAATTTAACCCTTATCTAGAAAGGCGTAGAAGAAGGAATACAAGACTCAACAACATCGTTCCAATCAAAGGAAACCATCCCAGTACTTGGAGGGAGAATACTCGAAGAGAGTGGATTTCCCCCTTGTTCAAAAGGTATTACTAGAAATGATAAAGACACAGTAAAAATATGCATCACTCCCTGAAATAATAGTGGGACCAATCGAATATTGCATCGATGATTCCACTTTGGTAGACACGCCACTCTCCAATAGAAGAGTGGGACTTACTTAATATTTCATCGACATGACCACTTCCTCAACCATTGGTTGCATAATATGCAAGACAACATGGTAAAGAGACACATCACCCCCCAAAATGAGAGTGATCTCGGCTAAATATTGCATCAGCATGACCACTTCATCAACGAATGAGTGAATAGGTTGTAGGGAAACCAAAGATAAATTTTAACTAGAAGGTCCTTTAGACAAGGACCATGCTCTTCATACCATGGAAATAGTAAGGCACACATGAGTAAGGTGATCTCCTTTTCAAAGATTACAAGGGAACTTGCGCTTACGTTCTATACGTCTATATTTCTCAATAGTATCAATGCCCTCAACATGACTTGCATAGTTTAATGGGTTTCCCCTAGCATGACTTGCAATGTATAGGTGTTGATATCCAACTTGACTTGCATAGGTTGGTGATGTTTGTCCAACATGACCAGTAGTGACTAGACTCATGCTCCCAATATGACTTGCAATGGCCGGTTGCTTGTCTTTAACATGACTCGCATAAGTTGTTGACATAACACCAAAATGACTAGAAAAGGTTGGTTTCATGCTCCTAGCATGACTAGAAGAGGGCAGTTTCTTTTATTCAACATGACTTGTAGAGGATGTTGACATAACTCCAACATGACTAGCAGAGGTTGGCAGACTAATTCCAGTATGACTAGTAGTGACTTGAATTTTTCTCCTAGCATGAATTGTAGCAGTTGGTTGCTTTCCACCATCATGAATTGTAGAGGTCGGGTGCATGTATCCAACACAACTCACAAAGGTTGGTGAGTTATTCTTATTACTCTTCCTCTTCCTATTCCTTTTAGACTTTTGGTTACTAGTAGTTAGACTTTCACTAGAAGAGGGAGAAGGAGAAGGAGTAGACTTCAGGGATGCATAAGGTAAAGTATAAACATCAATATGATGCCCATGACATAAAGTGTTTATCAGAGGAGAATCAAGAGAATTCAAGACATTCATAGTGGTCCACAACCAAACCAGTAGCCCAACATTCAACCCAGGAATGTTCAATGTGGTCATTAAGGGGGCACCAACGTTTCAAAAGAATGAAAAAGCATCAGAAACCCCATTGAAAGGGGTGCCTTGGTTGGTATCCTCAAGAAATTTGGCCATGACATTCTTATACACAAGTCCATCCCTTGTGGTATTTTTTATGTCTAAAAAAGTCTCACACACAGACTCTGATGAACTAGTGGTATAAAAATCCATTCCTTCTAATTGTTGGCTCCACACTTTCAAATGAAAGACCAAAGGTCCTTCCCAACCAACAGAGTAGTTGGTCGACCACCTTGAATCAATGAACCAAAATCATTGATACAGACACAACCTAAGTACAACTATACAAAGAAGAACTCCACTAAAAAGTCCTAAGAGAAACATCGTAGAAAAAAAACTTCTTTGGAACTTCAACCAAGGTGTATGAGGTCATCAGTCCAAATAAATGAAAAAGTGGAAAGGGACCTTCTGTATACCAAAATGGGTTGATCAATTCTTGATATAAGTGAATGAAGGAGTGAGAAACAGTTACCCCGACCTCCACTAACCATCCTTATCTGGTGCAAGTACTCTTGCTTCGCGAGGCACCCTCCAATAGTACTAAAACGTGTGATACAATGTTTGCCTCAGGTACCACGAGAAACCCCCCACAGTCACCTCTGAAATACTGAGGAAAAGAAACTATGGATACCAAAGTATAGTCAACGTCCAAGGGGTATAGTCGACATTCAATATGGAGCATATGGGAAGGAAAACGGATTCTAAATCTCTTCCAAAGGATTGTCTTCAAAAGGGCCAATGTCACTTTAGAAAATATCAAACTAAGTACGAAGCTTCTATAAGATTGATGCCAAGAGGGCCAGTATCACTTAAGGAAAATTTCAACCAAGTCTGAAATTTTCAAAGGAATGATGCCAGATGAGTCAATGTCACTTCAGTAAAATCCCCCAAATATGCTCAATCCACTACGCTTAGTCGATTTTTATACGGGTTATCTCCTCTACTCTTCCTCACATGACCCCATGTTTATCTCTTGTGTTAGAGGACACTCCCGGCTATGCCTATATGACAATTAGAGTTTCTCTCCCTATCTCAAAATCGTATGTTTTTTTACCATCCTTGGAGAGTTATCTCTCCAATCCTAATCCAAGGCCCTAACTCTAAACTTGTTTGTGAACCCTAGAAACAAAGTCTATTAAATTTTAAATTTAGTGTTTATTTTAGTGGTTTTTTTACTCAAAGGGTATGGAAGTGAAAATGATGTTGTTTGTATGACTTAATAAGAGAAATATTTAAGAACATTGTGCTTAATAAACAAGCTCATCCTTCAAATGAAAAGGTCTAATACTTCTTTTACGAGCTTTTCAAAATGGAAAAGATATGTTTTTGTTTGTATGCAAGATCTAAGATTACTTTGAAATGCAAGCCTAAAATGCTCTTTTCTTTTGAATGCCAATGAAAACTACGATGTCAGCCTAGGATAAATACAAAACATAGTATAAATTAACTTTGCGAGAATGATTTTTTTTTGTTTTTGTAAAATCCTACTCAAAACCGAAATCAACAATTTTTTCAAAACAAGAAAAATACATAAAAGAGATGAGTGCTAGAAAATGATTTATTTTCTTGAAAAAACTTAAGAGGAAAGGGAACAAGAGAAGAAACAACTAGAAACCAAGATGTTTTGTCTTTTTTGTTACTAAAAAGAGATAAAATGAAACTATGAAATTTTGTATTTTCTTTTTATGAACAAAGGAAATAAGGAAAAGAGGAAGAAAGAAGACAGTCCAAGATCACCGAAATATAGAAATGAACTGGAAGTATAGTCCATCCACTTAAGACTAACCTTTCAACCCACTTAAAACCTTATATACAAAAATATATTAACCAATCAAAGAGAAATAAATTTTGATCAAATTTTCAAGTTTAGAGAGACATGATATAACATTCAAAGACAAAAACCAACCATATAAATTTTAGGAAATGTTGAACAACCAACCCAGAACTTCCTAGACATCAGGAAATGGCCCTAAGAGAAACTGTTCATAAGTGTATGTGATTGTGTACACTATGAATAACATATGTACATGACCAAACCTTAGGTGAATCATGTATATACGTGGTTCATACAAATCCAAAGTGCTTACATCTTAGAAAAAACTCAAAAAAAATAGAAATTGCAAATAACAAGAAAGCTTCTAGAAAATAGAAATTAATTTTGAGGTAGTAAATGCTTGAAAACAAGACCAAAAAATAAGAAAAACAAGAAATCATAAGTTCCCTCTAACTGACCCAAACAAGAAGAAAAATGTTCCTAGTATGGCCGCCAATTTTGTTATGGGATTTTCAACCCTATGAGCTCGGGTGTATGTCACAACAGATCACAACCATATCTAAAAGACTGAACCTACCCTCCAACATACAAATCAATAAATAAATCATTATTTATAAGAGAGAAAGAAAGAGATTGTACCTTGTATCCAAACATTTGATGAAGATGCTTTCTCTTGACCTTTGAGTTTCTCTAGACCTTTATCTCTACTAGTTTGAAAAAGAAACCAAGTAGATACTGCAGCAAGGTAGTTATCAAATTAAACTATAAATGCAATATGTAAACCTAGATATGTAAAGAAAATTCAACATAAAATAACTAGTTCAACATAATTGCACATAGATTGGAGAGAAAGATAACTCTTTTAATAATTAGCATTAATAGGTGAATTACAACATGATTTTGACTAAGGGTGTTCCCTTGAAACCAACCGTTGAAGTTACTTCACTAAACTTATTCAAGCATCAACTCAGGAATGGAGTACTTCCTCACATGATCCAGAATGGATAGGAACACACCCAATGATCATATAAGAGAGAGGAAGATATATTGGAAAGTAAATTTCCATATCAAAGGATACTACTCAGAGATTCAGGGAATAAGGAAACTTGAAAATTGATAGCATGTTCTTGCACCAACGTTTTATTCCCCATATACTCCCCTATATATGCTTATATACCATCATAAAGAGGTTGGGATGGTCACATTCCATTGTGTACAAGAAATTGGGGGTTTAGGACTGGGAAAACCCGTAACCCCCCCAACAAAACAAAAGTATGGAATATTTTTATTTTTCACAAAATTGGGGATCTACGAGATTTTCACACTAGCAAATAACATATGTATGCAAGTTGCACATGGATGAATAGAGTACATCCACAATTTTTTTTATTTTTAAGATGGGTTTTATGAAGGAGAGTGGGATTAAGGTTTGCAAGCTGAGGAATTGACTAGGCCATCTCACAAATGAAATATGGCGTGGCAATTTGTGCTATAACATTATCTTTTCATAGCTTAATCTTTAATCATTCTATTATATTCATCAATTAATAAAATGTTATGTGGTTGTACCTAATGTGCTAATGGTTGTACTTAAATCTTGGTTAGTTCCATAATACAAATCTTTAGCATGCTAAACCTTGTAATGGCATTCATATTATACTTGTTGGAAAAATATTCCATTTATAGGGCTTGTGTGGTGGTTTTGAACCCTATGCATGATCCATGAACCATAAAATCATATTTTAGTCTCTAAGACATTGGTTTTTATCCTTGGACCATGGTTAGTGTCTTGAGAACCATCTATTGTGGAAAACATTTTAATGCTCCCATGTGACCATGGATAAGGACTAGAGATCCATCCATGTTAAAAAAATATCTAGATGGCATATGCATCCCACTTGGTGACTAAATATCCCCTATAAAGGGATTTTGTAATGGATTAATACCTATTTTTATTCCCAATAGCCCTAAAATATTTATTTATATTTAGCATCCTTCCCTAATATGAAACTCCTCTTATATGCACTCATATCCCACTAAAAGACTAAAGATCTTTTTTATATGGATTATTTGGTGCTTTGAGGCCATATTAATGGACTAGATCCTTTACAAACACACACACACACACACACACAACTCGAGGCACTTCGTTTCCTCTCCTCTCCATGGTTATGTTGGTTGTGGAGCCTAATTATCTTCCTGATTCAAAGGTCTTTGTTTTCAGCCATGTTTATACCCCATGAACATTGTACACCCATCCACATGGGGGGGTTGCAGGGGGGGCTTTCCCCCCCTGCGGGGTTCAGGGGTCTCATCCCCCTAGCTGGGGGGTTTGGAGCCAGTGGGGGTTCGAGGGTGAAGCCCTTGAAGAATTTTTTTCCTTGTAACTGTATATTTTAATTTCATACTCAATCTTGACCATTGATCACTAAGTCACAGATCTAACGGTAGAGATTATGTTAGGGTTTTTTTCCCTATAAGGAAACCCTCTTTTATGAGGGAATTGTATTATGACTGTGTATTATTGAGAATATGTTATTCTGAGAGAGGAGATTGTGAGAGAAATAAGAGGATGTTACAGCGACTATGTTGTAGGATGTATCCCTTCATTCTACTGGATAATTAAAAGGAAGGACCTAGCAATTTCTTTGGTGGACATAGCCCACACTGGGTGAACCACACATATATGTGTGTTTATTGTATTATGTATGTTATGTGTTTTATTTTATTGCTTTGCGATCCTATTTTTCTAACAGGTTAATACTTAGGGACCCATCTTTGGTGCACAAAATATCTTAATGACACCCATATCCATATTGAGATCCAAATATCCCCTCTGAAGAGCCTTTGCGGTGGTTGAAAGACTCGTTCATGGATCATAATCCTTAGAATATTCATTTAGGTATGAAGACACTTTGTTTTTCCCATGAACATGGTAAAGGTATTGAGATTTGAGACCCATCCATTATGTCTAAAAAAATTCTAATGGCGCTCGTATCTCATTTAGAGGCCAAATATTCTAAGCCCTAGAAGACTGATTTTGATCATATGACCATTTTTTCCTTCGTTAAACATGGTCAAGGTTGTAAGACCTATGTTGAGTACACAAAATATCTTAATAATACACATATCCTACCAAGAGGCCAATTATCTAGGTCTATATGGTGGTTTCAAACCTAGTTCAAGGACTAGAGTCCTAGAAGCTTTAATTTGGGCCAAAGACACAAGACCCATCTCTTGTGTGAAAAACCTCCTAATGGTAACTACATCCCACTCAAAGGAAATTGCAATATCTAAAGGGTTTTATGGTGTCTTGGGAAATATTTCATCTCCCATAAGACATATAAGATTAATTTAGGAATGAATCACCTTATTTCCCTACCCCAAGCATGGTCAAGGTCTTAAGAGGCATCCCTATTGCAAAACAAAAACTCCTAATATCACCCCTATCCTACTCACAAACAAAAGTTCCCTTTTATATGGATTTCATTGCATTTCAAGGCCCGTATCATGGCCCATTAGCTCAACAATGTTTTTTTTAGGTTCTAATTCCATAGATTCCTACCCCGAACCATGGTTAAGGCCTCAAGACCCATCCTTTATTCATAAAACATTGTAATGGTGCCCACATATCACTCAAAGTAAAATTATTCCCTATAAAGGACATGTTATGTGGTTTATCACATTGTATATGACCCTTGATCCTTAAAGAATTAATCATGGAACAAAGAGCCTTATTTTCCTCCCTTGACCATGACTAATGTTTTAAGACAAGCATACCCACAAGACTTCATAATGGTACCAAAATTTCACGTAGGAGACAAAGAATCCTCTAAAGGGAATGTGTTGTGGCTTTTGTTCATGTTCATGGCATATTCAACAACACATGGTTTTCCAAAATAGGATGAACACCTTCAGTAACCACTCACACAATAAAATCAGAGATAAACACACTGATTGTTTTATGTGGTAAAACCCCAATGGGGAAACAACCACAATCCCAACCAATGTGGCCACTTAATGCAAAGGCAAAATATTACAAGAGAGTTTCTCACAATCAATAACTAGAAAATGACCCTCCATGCTCTTTAAATAGAGATCATGGACCAATCAGGTGTGAAGCCATGGATCAATGTAGTCATTAAGATTGAGGAGAATATAAGATGTTGAGTCACTCTATGTATAGAACATATCATGACCATCATATTACAAATGCATACTAAAGGAAGACACTAGGAAACACACTTTAACCTAATGACACATTATACCAAGTTGATCTTAACTAACTCCTAAGTGTATAAACATTCTAACAACCCTCATTAAGAACAAATTGGGATAGGATTGAAGGATTTACAAATGTGACATAATAGGAGAAGGAAGGTGGAATTAGATCATATCCCCCCTTAATGACAACTTCTTGAACTCCTAACATAGATTGAAGTTTGGAAAACTTCTCTTTTGTAAGAGACTTTGTGAAAATGTATACAACTTGATATTCTGTAGAGAAAAGGAGCACTCCAATAACTTGGTCATGAATGATCTTTCTAATAAAGTGCATGTGTGGCACATTATGGATTTTGTGCTGATGTTGAAATGGATCTTTGGAGAGCTTGATGACACTATGATTTTCACACTAGAGGGTGGTCGGATGTTGCTGCTAGAATCCAAACTATGAAAGGATCTGTCGAAGCTACAATGTTTATTGACTTGCATTAAATGTTGCTTGGTACTCTACTTCTATTGAAGAAAGAGAAATATACTATTTTTTCATACAAGCCCAAGTGACAAGTCCATAACCAAGGCTAAAAACATAACCTGTAGTAGAATTTCAATTGTCAAGGTTGTTGGCCCAATCTAAATCCATAAAACCAACCAAAAAAGGAGTGCCCCCTAAACTGTGATGTATCCCAAACTAAGTTATATCTTGGGCATGCCAAATTATCCTTTTATCTTCTTTCCAATGGCTTTCATGGGTTTTTTTCATATACTAGACAAAATACCAACAACAAAGGAAATATCGGGATGGGTGTGAGTCAAATATAAGAGGCTATCAACTAACTGACATTACAAATTGGGATGGAATTTAGTAGTAGTACAAGTGGCAACAAATTTGACTCCAGACTAGAAGGGAGAATGGGATGGTTTAGAATCATCCATATGAAAGTGGTGAAGAATATGACAATCATGCTTATACTGGGAAAGAAAAATTCCTTCCTTGGTTTGAAATAATTGGAGGCCAAGGAAATAATGCAAGTAGCCTAAGTCTACCATTTCAAATTTCTTTTTAAGGTTAGATTTCATATGGGTTAAAATTTTAGGGTCACTACCAGTGAGGATACAGTCATCAACATAAAGAAAAAATGTTATGAGATGGCTTCCTACTTTCTTGGTATATAAATTAGGGTTAGAATGACATCTAGAAAATTTGTCCTTAAGAAGAAATCTCTTCATTTGGCATACCAAGATTAACGAGCTTGCTTAACACAATAAAGAGATTTCTGAAGGGGACAAACAAGGATGGAGTCATTCTGGACATAGCCAAGAGGTTGTTCCATGTGTATTTCTTGTGGAAACTCCCCATGAAATAAGGTGAATTTAACATCCATATGATGCACCTCCCATTTATGTGAGGCCAGAAGAGCTAGAACAAGGTGAACATAATTCATTTTGTCTATGGGAGAAAAGGTTTAATTATAGTCAATTCCTTCAACTTGAGAGAACCCTTTTAAAACTAATTGGGCCTTTTATCTTTCAACACTTCCATTTGATGAATACTTAGTTATATACACCCATTTACATATGACAAGTTTTATTCCTTTTGGAAGGGGTACAAGATACCAAGTATCGTTCACCATTAAAGAGAGATACTCTTCATTCATTGTTGTGTCGCAATTTGGATGACCTAAAGCTTCTACAAATGTTTCTAGATCATGAATCTATGAAATTTGATCCAAAAGCGAAGAGGCTCACTATAATGGTGAATGTGTTTGACGTCGATCTGAAGGATCACTGACAAGATCACTAGTTGCTTCTTCAGTTGAACAAACCCATCTAGGAAGTGCTAGTAATGGTGTGGGTTCATGTTCAATGGAGTCATCTAGAGGACAATGAGAAGGTAGAAGTGGATTTTCATCCTCACTGACATCATTTGAATAATAAGAAACCAAAATAGGAATAGAATATGGCACAAACGTCGAAGAAGTATCATGGACCGAAGATGGCACAAAAACTGTATTAGGATCGAAGGCCAAGATATTTTCATCAAATTTAACATATCTTATAATTATAATTTCATTGAATGAGGTTGAAGAAGTATGTAACCTTTGACATCTTCAAAATATCCAACAAAAATACACTTCTCACTTTTAGGTTGTAAAGCTTTCCTTTCCTTATCAAGAATGTGAGCCCATGCTACACTACCAAATACACAAAAGTGTCTTACATTTGGATTAATTTAATTACATGCTTCTTCTGGTGTTATATTATTTATATCCTTTTTGGGAGTGTGATTTACTATGTAATTTTCATAGTTGATGGATTTTTCCCAATAATGAAGACTCAATATTTTAGATTGGATCATATAGTTAGCCATTTCCTTCAATGCGTGATTCTTTATTTCAACAAAACCATTTACTGTGGTGTATATGGAACAATTTATTACCTTTGAATTCCCTATGCAGTGGAGTAACTTATAAATTTATTGTTCACATATTCACCTCAATTATATGTTCTTAACCTTTGAATTTGATGTCCATATTGTTTTTCTACAAGGGCCTATTCAGGGATGATTTTAAGGATGGAAATTTATTTTAAAATATAGAAACCTTGGCGAATATTACTAATCCTCCATATGTCAACTATAAATGTTTGGCGATTTTTTTTTTTAAATATTCAAATTTCTAAGTATTTTATATAGTTTTTATAAAATTTTGGCGATTTTAAAGGTAAAATAATTTTATCCTATAGAATTTGGGCGAATCATTTTTAAAATAACGAATCTTGTTTTTGGAAAAACCATGGAAAATTAGCCCATGAGCGAAATTTATCCCCTTAAATCATCCCTGAGCCTATTAGACCTAAAAATAGTCAACAAATTCAGTCTTAAGTTTTAAGAAGTAAACTCAAATGCATTTGGAGAAGTCATCAATGAAATTTAAAAAATACTTGCACCCAGAGAAAGAAGGAGAAGAAAGAAGACCACACAAATCATTATGAACAACATGCAAAGGGGTCAAGGTGTACCAAGAAGTATTTATTTCAAAGCTATTTTGTTGATGTTTTCTAAGAACATAACTGGTACAAACACCATCTCTACAAGAAACAAGAAGAAGACCAATCACTATGGGTTGATTACATAGTTTCTGCAATGAGTGATAGTTTAGATGACCAAACCACTCATGCCAAAATTTTCTCAAGTCATCGCTATGAGAAAAAACAACTGATGGAAATGATGATAACCAAAATTTGTCAACTTGTACAACCTAGTAATATCATCAATAAATCCAATTGTGAGGAAATGCTTAGGATGTTTTAAATCCTTGATTACAATGTGATCTGATACACTGATACAAGGTTACAGGAAAGACTTGGAACACATAATACATAATTGAAATGAGCACTATCTACTTGAATCATCCTAAACCCTACAACACTAAGAGATATATCATCACCAATAAATATTTTTTTGGTGTTACATTCATTAAGAGAATAAAAAATGGAATTCTCATTAGTCATATGATAAGATGTTCTAGAATCAATAAGCCACTCATCAGAAGTAGAAGTAGAAGTTACACTGAAGGGGAAACTAGAACCAGAAAGTGCATGTCCATGAGAAGAAGAGGAAGAAGAATCAATACTGATATTGTTCTTCTTTATTTTTTCTTATAAGGGTTCCATATTTTTAAAACATTTAGACTCTACATGACCATCTTTCCCACAAAAGTTGCGATGTATGTCAATCTTCTAACTTTTGGATTTTTTTTCTTTTTCACCATTAGGAGCATATGCTAGAAAAGAAGGTTTGAGACCCTTGTTTTACTTGTTGTTGTGGTAAGGATGTTTCTTCTTTGGATTCTTGGATTTATCTTTCTACTAGCTCACTAATTATTTTTTGGATGTACCTGCAATGTTGATCAATCCAAGTTGTACAAGATTCTCTTTCTCTGGAATTAGAGCATCAAAAAAAGACTCAAGAGAGGATTATTTATAAGCACTCCCTAGATATTATAAAATGGCATAAAAGGTAGATACAAAGACAAAATATGCACTACCAATATTATACATGATAGTGTATATGCATCGGTCTTCATTTTCTAACTAGTGGGATTGAATGATATTTTGTTTACCAAACACAACTTGAAGCTTTTCCCAAGATTCATTGGGGGCATTAATTCCTTGAATGTGAAAACTTAAATCGGGAGTTAAATTATTCCACATTCTTCCTCATTACTATTATCATGTTTGACATTATTTTCATCATTATTGGGTTATTGTTCTTTTCCCACGGTAATCCAATACAATCCTTTACTTCTTAGTACATCCTCCGTATGGGATTTCCATGAGAAGTAGTTGGTACTGGTGAGAAAATTATCAACGAGAGAATCCATATTAAAACATGTAGAGAATATGGAATTAAAGGATAAAACTAACTATCTATATTGAAATATCTCAAAAAAATAGGTTGTTTAAACAAAATGACATTGGAAATAGAATTTGGATGTGAAAGTTATGTCTTTTGAAAAAAAAGAATAAATGGTAACCAAAGAGCCATATGGAAAGTAGAAGTCGGTCCATGTGGTGATGCTCCTCCTTATATATCTTTTCCTATAATCTCATTTTTAAATAAGTTACTTATGAAGTGAACCAGTTTTATAGAATAAGTGGGAATCACTTTTACAATGAAGCTACTTCGTAAATTAAACTTGCATGCAGAAAGGAGTAACTAAAAAAAATATTAAAGCTAATTATAGTGACTCACTTTTATAAATTAAGTGAAATACACTTTACAATGGATGCATGAAAATTTTCAAAAAAGGTAACAAAAAAAGAGACTTCAACTTAAGACCTCTTACTTAATAAAGGAACTTTCAACCAAGTGAGCTAGTGCAAAGCACATTATAACCTTAAGGAGGATGGGAGTTGTCATTGTTGTTGTTGTTGTTGTTGAAGATGGCATTGAAGTGTGTGCTAAAAAAAAAATTATTTTCATGTGTTCACACACACACACAAAAAAAATGTTCTTGACAACAACAAGGTGTTAGATCGTGGTTAGCTTACCTAGAAAATGTAATTTTTCTCTCTATTTCTGATTTACATATATCACACAAAGCACATGAAAAAGAGCATATGCCTACAATAAAACACTTTCTGCTCTATTTTTTATTTTCTAAGATCACATAGGGAACAGGGAAAAGAGCATATGAAGACCGAAAAGAGTATAAACCTCAAACAAAAAGAGAAAATTGAAATATTATGTTTGTAATAAAAAATAAAAAAGGGTGTATTCAAGATTTAGGCCTTCATATCTAATTGAAATGGTCATATATTGGGAAAGAAAAAACCTTTTTGAGTGAAATGAAAAGCAATACTTATTGAAATGAGTGCTATGGACACAATGGAATAGTCCTCTTAGCCCATAAGTGTATCGAAATAGAATAAACTAGAACTGAAAAAACACAGCTTTAAGATCTCGATCTATAATGGGAGAGGGTCTTCAAGTGCACTATGATACCATGTTAGACAACACAGGTATTCCAACAGAGGACAAGCACCTTCAATAAACAGTCACACAAATAGATCAAACATCAACACACCAATTTGTTTACATGGTAAAAACCTTGTGGGGAAGCATCCGCGTCCCCAACAAACATGGCCACTTGAGGAAATGTATCAATGCAAAAGAAAAATTATGCGAGAGAGTTTCTCATAATCGATCATAATCAAATGAACCTCCATGCTATTTAAATATATATGATGCACCAATTGAGTGTTAATCCATAGATCAATGTAGTCATTAATATCGAGGAGAATATGAGTCATCTAATCACTCTATGTCAGGAACATATCATGATTGTCGGATTAGAAATGCATACTAATGAATAATAAAGAAACACACTAAGAAACACTCTCTAACCTAATTACACATTATCCCCAGTTGATAATAACTAACTCATAAGAGTCTAAATATCCTAACATCCCCCCTTATAAACAACTTGGGATAGGATTAAAGGATTTACAAAGAAAACACAATAGGATAAGGAAGGAGGAAGTAGAGCTTATCCACCCGTAATGACAACTTTTTGAACTCCTAACAAAGATCTAAGTTTGGAAAACTTCGCTTCTATAAGATACTTTGTGAAAATGTCTGCAACTTGATCTTTTGTAGGGAAAAAGAGAACTTCAATAACTTAATCATGAATAGGTTTTTTGATGAAGTAGATGCATAGATTGATGTAATTATTGCATTGATGATGAAATGGATCTTTGTTCAGCTTGATGGCACTCTAATTGTCACACCAGAGGGTAGATGGATGTTGTTGCTAGAATCCAAACTCTAAAATGATATGTCGAAGCCACAAGGATTATCGATTTTCATTAATTGTTACTCGTTACTCCGCTTCTATTGAACAAAGAGCAATATCATGTTTTTTCTTACAATCCCAAGTGACAGGTCCAAAACCAAGGATGAAAACATAACCTGTAGTAAACTTTCTATCATCAGGGTCATGTTGTGATTGTTACAATAACTCCCCCATTATTTAAATTTCTCTAATAAAGATAACAGTTTCCTTTCAAAAAAAATATTTACCATTAGATTATCAATTGGTTTCTTGATTTTTAATCAATGTTAACTTTTTAGATCAAGTTTAATACAAATAAATTTCTAGTTTTCATAAGGTTACTAGTACATAATAAAAACATGTGTGCATGTTATGTTGAAAAAAGTATTTAAGTTACTTCAAAATTGATAAATGTTGTTTTCTAATCAAAATAGACTGCCAATTTAATAATTACAAGATTTGATGAAATCTTGTAATTGTTGAAAACAAGAAAAATAAAGCCAAATTTCAAGCTTATAAATGTGTTAATTCTTCATAGGTTTTATTTTGTGATTCCTATCGCATGAATAATTATTTGGTTACAGTGTCTTTAGGGAGTGGAGATAATTATATTCAAAACAAAAAGAATGGACCTATTGATTTGATTCAAAAGAAAGATCAACTACATCAAACTACAAAAGGCTTCATTCATGAGAAGAGCATAAAACATGAAAGCATAGAGGTTAAATTAACTAATGTGATCTAAGGTTGATATTTTCATTTGTTAAAATATAAATTGAATTTAAAATACTCACTCCTTTTGTTTTATAAGATGCCTTTATCATAAAATCTTTCCTTATCATAAAATTCTCACCGACATTCACCATGATTGGCTGATCCAATTCATAGTATGAATATCCTCCATTCCTCATAATACTTCATACCGTGTCATTTGAATGGTTATAATATAGTTCTTATAACCATTACTTGGCTTTACATTAAAAAAAAAAAAAAACTCCTCTACCACTTTTGTTGAGATGTGCCACAAAATCAGTGGATGAGAAGAGAAATAAACAATTCAAGACATAACAAGGTTTTCTAGAGAACATAGGGATCTATTTCTCTAGAAAACTAAGGAAGTAAATCAATATAAATATTTAGTAATAAAGCGAACATAGGGAGCTATTTTGATTGCAGAGAGGGAGATTTCTCTTGCCATGAGATTTAGAGTTCTTTCTTGAACCAAGGAATCAATGGATGAAACTTGTTTTCTTATTAGGTTTTGAAACTTATTTTAAAACTTGTTATTTATATCAGTTTTAATTAAATATTTAATACCCTAGTCTTATTGGTATATTTCATTAAGTAAAGTGAAGTTGGTGATGTTGTTTTATTGTGAAACATTTGCTTACTCCTACACTCAAGTATCATGAGAATTGTTTTCATGATTATGTTTTCTTCCAACTCATTGTACATCAAGTAAACGAGGCATCATTATTATTAATATTATTTTTATGATTGATAATAATTGGTGTATTTTCATTTACAGATGATAACTCTTTTATGAATTTTTACTAAATTGCTTATCATTTATCATTCTTTTTTTTATTTGATATTTATGTTTAGGTCTTAAGTTGTTAGTCATCAGAAACAACATTCATATAGCTTAAGATAATTTCTTTCATAATGTGGATGAATAAATATCATCTTGGTAACTGACCTATGAGACTTTTTTCTCTTATCTCTTTGTTTTCCATATTCTCAATTTTTTGCTTTAACTCTCAGTGTGGTGTAGATATAATTATTGAAATCTATTTTTAGTAACCATAGTTACTGAGCTTAATAATTCTTTAACATCATGAGTTTCTTCTTATCTTGATAATTAATCATTTTGATTTACATATTTTAGTTATTTAAAACATTTCTCTCAATTGAGATATGATAGATTAGTTTTCATTTATGCAATTGAGGGTTCATATAAAAAACAATAAAGTCTCATGTCCAAGGAGCAACTTTATTGAGTGGAAAACCGAGCCCACATATTAGTTTAAATCTACTATTCTAAATGAAAACAATTCTAATTGAGACTTGTGATCGAGTAGCTATCCCTTGTTGCGGGAGGAAATTTTTTCGCATATCAACAATTGGTGTTAGGAGGACGAGTGGCATGCATGGTTGGTAGATCATCTCGCGATGTCAAGTAATCACTATCATCTCATACCAAATAACCTATAAATAGGATCCTTAAGTCTACCAGTGGGATTTCATCTCTGAAACGAAGTTTGGTGTCCAGTTCACGTGCAATTATAAAAAACCCATATTAGGTAGAATCCCAATATAACCTTGTTTCATTATCTTAGACTAAGCTTGTAGATTATACCATTTGTGAATAAATCCATGTATTCAATCCACAACTACAACTATCCATGGTTTTAACAAGGGCACATAGTAAGGAAACCGTTCAACCTCCTATCAAATTTATTAATCCTGAAAAGGGAAGAAAGTCAAGGAAAGACAAAGATAATGATGTAACTTTCATATTTGATATAATTTGGCTCAAATTTCAAATATATTCAAGGTATAAGATGATATTAATGATTCATTGATCTATTTCCAAATAGAATTCAGTTAAGCTAATACCCCATCTTCTCCATAGAGTCCACCTCACACTCCTATTGGATCCCAACCATGTTCCTCACAAGGAAGTCCTAGAAAATATCCTTACGGAAGTCCAAGGAAACCTTAAAGGATAAGAATGGCTAGAGTACCAAGGATACCATGGCTTTCCCCAGGAGATGTTGCAGTTCTAGGTATTTCTCATGATCTTCCTAAACATCCTAAGAACCTCCTTACCAAATTTGATCCTAATAATAGGGAATCTTTTAAATATAATGTCGGCAAATTCATGTTATCAATTAATTTAATGGGTGTACAACATGAATTTGTTGTATGTTGATTATTTCCATATACTTTTGAGGGGAAAGCATCCACACGATATTCTACACTACAATAAGGAACAATTACGAAATGAAATGATTTCAAAACTACATTCATTAAGAAGTTTGGTGAGGATACAAATCCAACAACATTGGTCTTGGAATTATCAAGGATAAAAATGACTCCTAAGGAAACAATTTAAAATTTCAATCAAATATTCTTGACATTAATGAATAAAATTCCAGAAGAGTATAGGCCTACTCATAATGTAATGATTGAATTCTATACTACATATTTTCCTTCTTCCATTGTTATTTTTGTTTAAAGAGGTAGTAAAAACACTTTAGAAGAAACATTTGAAGAAAAATTAGATGTAGAAAAGGAAATGATGAGTATCGCCAATAAAACACCAACTAACGAAAAAGGAATGTTTTCATTGGTTAAGAGACAAAATGTAATCAAGAAAAAAGACAAGAAGAGAGAAACTATTGACATGGATAGTCTTCAAAGAATGATTTAAAAATTGACCAATGATATTGTAGATCTTATGAAAAATTTAGGTGAAGGTTCATCATATAGGAGACCATGGAAAACATATTTTAGAAGAAATCCTCTACCTCCTAATAATCAAAATATCTCCCCTAAAGAAACACATCTTGAATAATTTGCTCAAGACCATTACTTTCGAGTTCATCATGCAATTTTTTTCCAAAAATAACTATCCAACCTGTATTAAAATGTTTAAATTTTTTGTTACAATGGAAGAAGATGAGGAAGGACAAATAAATCAAGAGAATCAAGGTGATTATCAAAACATTGAATCATCAATTAATGTCATATGGGATGTTACTCATGGGATCATAGATGATGATGAGGAATACACTTCTGAATAAATTTTTGTTTCTCAAACTAGAAGTAATTTTTTACCTTCTACTCCTAAAAGTCCCACTACTTCATCCCCTTCCAAAAAACCAGTTTCTACAAACAGATTGAATTTCAGCCAAATAAAACCAATTGATTGTTCTAATATTCTTGATTATGATCTTGTAGAAGATATGAAAAAGACTAGAGATAACATTTCTCTCTTTGAATTAACTAAAATAACTCAATAGAAAAGCAAGTTGATTTTGTTGATTTTCACTAAGCTTTGCTCAAGCATGAAGTTCATTCCAATTTTAGCATTTTACTTGAACCATAGACAATTGAAGTTACACCATAAATAATTTGTTGCAGTAACCAAGATCACAAGAAGAAACACCATGCACAAGTACACAAGAAGTACAATGGGAAACCCTTCTCAACAAGGGAAGAAAACCCAACCAATCTTTTGCTATATTCTTCAAGAAAAATACCTCCCACACCATAAACCTAGCATACAAAAGGGTGCTCACAAAACCCTAGAAGACTAGTGCCCAAGAGAGGTGCACACTTTTCTAAAGAACAAGTGTTTGCTAAAATTTTCAAACACACACTTGTGTTATGGTTCCTCAATGGGGAATTTACCTTTATTTATATTAGATTGAGTCTATCGACAGTAGTGTCTATTAGCACAACAGGTTCAACCTCAATAACTCACAATATAATTAATAATTATTGTATTAATTATCTTTTACATTAATTATCTTTCACTTTATGGTGGGGCCGACCTGTACCCTTTACATCACAAATAGGGTTACGGGTAAGTCCGATTCTTGTAAAATATAGAAAGGTATATCATACACCCACTAGTGCTCAACCACTAGGCATGCATCCATCTGTGCGCAGCCATAGGGATGTTCACATATCTATCTCACTGCGTCTCACAGGAGAATCACACTCACTAGTGCTCAGCCACTACGATCACCTTCACTTGTGCTTAACCATAGGCACGTCCAACTCAGCTCATCTCTATCTCACTACATCTCATAGGAGAATCACACTCACTAGTGATCAACCACTAGAATCACGTTCACTTATGATCAGCCACAGGCACATCCAACTCATCTCATCTCTATCTCACCACGTCTCACAAGAGAATCACACTCACTAGTGCTGAACCAATAGGATCATGTTCACCTGTGCTCAGGCACAGGCATGTCCAACTCAACAGATCTCTTTCTCACTTCATATAATAGGAGAATAATCTAGAGTATCACATCATCTCAACTCTCTGCATAGAGGATACCAATACATAATTTCATCTTCATCTCAAAGAGAATGAAACACCCAAATCACGGGCTTCCCCACACAAGGGCACACAACATTCCATCTCTGTATCAGAGAGGAACCACAGACCCAGCTCATGGGATTCCTCACCCCACACAGGGCACACAATGTTCCATCTCCGTCTCAGAGAGGAACCACACACCCAACTCATGGGTTTTCTCACCCCACATAGGGGCACACGACGTTCCTTCTCCATCATAGAGAGGAACCACACACCCAACTCATGGTAAAACCTAATGCATGGGCTTTCTATCAGGCTGACTCACTCAGTCTATGTCCTGGAGGATGTTTCATGCTCTTGTAATCATCAACATTCCCTCTCAACTAGGGAGGTATTCTCCACCAAGCCAGTTTCTCACAAAATTACTCAAAATTTGTATTGGAAAGAGGTTTGGTGAAGATATATGGAATATGCTCATGCGTAGGAAGGTATTGCACGTGTATTTATTTCCTCTACAACATGTATTTGATGTAATGATATTTTATCTCAATGTGTTTCTATCTATCATGAAACATAGGGTTCTAAGAGAGATTCACAAAACTCTGGTTATAATAGGATCCATCTCATGATCAAATAAATATATCAGAATATTGTGAATCCACACTTCTTCGCGGACTGCCAAACTCAATTTTGTATACTCTTGTTTTGCGGTACTCAAGACCACAAAGCTTTGTTTTTTGATACAACAGGAAACCATGGAAGACCCAAAGGAAAAAAAATAATTGGATGTGCTCTTCTGGTCCACTGTGCTTCCTTCCCAATTGACATATCCCTGCAAACTCAAGTCTACATTGGAGGCATATCTCAGGACATATCCAACTGTGCCTCATAGATATCTCAATACATGTTTCTCTTCTATATAGTGAGTATGTCTGGGATGACTCATGAATTGACTAACATACATTCACTACATAGCATAAATAAAGTCTAGTGTTAACCAGATACATCAGTGATCCAATCATCTTTGGATCAATTGCGTCTGAATCATCATCATTCATTTTCTTCAAATCCATCACCATCGGTGTAGCCATGGATTTTCATTTTTTCATACTGAACTTCTTTAATATCCCCACTATATATTTTCCTTGAATCTAGAAAATCTCATCGGTCCTCTATCATACTTCTTGTCCCAGGTAGTAGTGCATCATACCCATATCTTTCATCTTGAAATCAGAAGTCAAAGCTTACTTGTATCCAACAACAAGGGTTTCTAAATAAGTCACCAAAATCAGTCTCTCATCACCAACAATGTAATAATATAGGTTTGGATCAGAAACAATCTTGCTGAAACCCAAAATTATCAAGAATCCATCCATCTAATGTAGTTTCCAATTCATGGATGGTAGTACAGATGGAAATGTATCAGTCTTACTAGATCAAGTGTCTCATCATAGACAACTCCCTATGTTTGTGGGAATGCTCTGGCTACATATCTCACTTTGTATTTCTCAACACTTCCATCAGTTGCATGCTTGATCTTATAGATCTACTTGCAAGTCACCACAAACTCCCCTTCTCATCTGTGAACATTATCTCATACATCATTCTTTAAGATATACTGGTATTCATTTTTCATGGAAACTTTCCATACCTCTTCACTTGTCTCTTCTCCGCGACAAGAAGGCTCAGAATCAATGATGTGGATCATGCATGAAGAGTAGCTCAAAAATATCTTTTATCTTTCGGGATGTGCCTTGAGGAGCTTATATGTCCCTCTTCCTCTTGCAGAGTTTGTTGAGCCTAGGCATGCCTTTTATTCCCTACTACAATATATCTGGGCATATCAACTGGAGAAAATGGATCAACTAGAACAACTGGATCAACTGGAATAATGTTTGTCTCCCTATGAAATGTTGAAGGGGAGAAGGTATTGTCTCACTGTCAATATTCATTTGAGATTCTCTCGATCTTTGAAATGCTATCTTTTCTTCAAGGAAAACATCTATGGTTGTCTCAATCTATCTCTGACCGGGGATGTAGATCTGATATGTCATCGAAGATTCACTATTATCCCAAAAATGTATCCTTTCTCCCTGAAGGGTCTAGCTTGGACCTCTTCTCTTTTGGCTAAATGAAAATGCATCGGGAACCCAAATATCCTAAAGTGTTCAATCTCAGGCTTCACTCTAGTGAAGGATTATTCGAGAGTTAGTTTCTTCAAAATCTGGTGAGGAATCATGTTTTGAACATATACCGTGTCATGCATTCTTCTTCCCATAGGATCATAGAAAGATTTCGATCATGCATTATTGCATTGGTTGCCTCAATGATGGTTCTGTTCTTCCTCCTTCTCAAATAGTTTTGACTCCCTATTAAGTATGAAGTATAACGATCTTCCTTTGTTGTTAACCTGCCTAGAACAAGAAAAAAAATGAAAGGAAACAAAACAATAATATCTCCTAAAGGAGAATAATGAGTACTTCTCTACAATCAAAACATTTCAAGGATTGTTTGTCACAACTACAACACCTACTTGTAATGTAGAAAACTTTAGAAATGTAGGTTAGAGGCATGATAATTTAAAACAATCAAACCTAGAGTCTTCACTTCCAGTGTATTGTTCCTATGAATGTACTAAGATCCCTATGGATCCATGAATTCATCAAAGTTTCCTTCCTCCTGCAATTACCCTCGTGACAATGGTACAAATAATATATACAAGTGCATACCTGAGGGTGTTGATATGATTTTTCAAATGGCACCTGGTTGATCTCTATCCTCTAGCATCTTCATGTCATCTTCCTTATCTTCATCGATAGTTGTCTCTGGTAAACCTTTTTGTATCACACATAATAAGTCTTCCTCTTTAATTCTTGACTTCCAGGAACTATAGTTTCTTGATCCATCAAGCCTATCTTCCACCAAGGTTTTGTTCATCATATTTTCAGATTTTTCACAAACCCTTGCCAACTAGGCTAGAAAACTTAACAACTAGACTAGGATATAAATATTAGGTTTTTTGGGGCTTATGAATGACAACAATAAGCCTTGAAATTCAGAAGAACACTGGTGAGATGAAAATCTCCTTCAATGAGCTGCAGAAACCCTAATTCTGAAATTTCTGCAAAAAATTACGAAACCCTAGAAACCCTAGGGCCAAAAATTCAAAATTCTTAGAAATTCACTTTGCGAATATATGGAGGTGCATTGAAGGAGGTTGTACACTCATTTCTAGTTTTTAGCCCCAACATCCAAGTGTAAAGTGTTGAAATCACCCAAAAGGAGAGGGTCGTACAGAATTTGTAGAAACCCTAGAGGGTCGTACAAAATTGTAGAAAAGAGAGGACGACTACTTTAATGCTTGTGTAGTGAGTTCTTCAAGACCTATTCTCTGATACCATGTTGATTTTTCACTAATATAGTCTCAAGCATGAATTTCATTCCAATTTTAGCATTTTACTTGAACCATAGACAATTGCAGTTACACCATAAACAATTTGCTGCAAAACCAAGATCACAAGAAGAAACACTATGCACAAGTACAAAAGAAGTATCTTGGGAAACCCTTCTCAACAAGGGAATAAAACCCATCCAATAATTTTCTATATTCTTCAAAATAAATACCTCCCACACCATAAACCTAGCACACAAAAGGGTGCTCAAGAGAGGTGCACACTTTTCTCAAGAACATGTGTTTGCTGAAATTTCCAAACTCACACTTGTGTTATTATTCCTCAATGGGAAATTTACCTTTATTTATATTAGACTGAGTCTATCAACAATAGTGTCTATTGGAACAATAGGGAAAACCTCAATAACTCACAATATAATTAATAATTACCATATTAATTATATTTTACATTAATTATCTTTCATTTTATGGTGGGGCCGAAATGTACCCTTTACATCACAAATAGGGTTACAGGTAAGTATGACTCTTGAACAATATAGCAAGGGATATCATACACCCACTAGTGCTCAGACACTAGGGGCACATCCATCTATGGTTAGCCACATGGATGTCCACATATCTATCTCACTTCGTCTCACAGGAGAATCACACTCACTAGTGCTCAGCCACTAGGATCATGTTCACCTGTGCTCAGCCACAGGCATGTCCAACTCAGCTCATATCTATCTCACTACGTCTCATAGGAGAATCACACTCACTAGGGATCAACCACTAGGATCACGTTCACATGTGCTCATCCACATGCACATCAGACTCAACTGATCTCTATTTCACTATGTCTCACAGGAGAATCACACTCACTAGTGCTTAGCCACTAGGATCACGTTCACCTGTGCTCAACCACAGGCACGTCCAACTGAGTAGATATCTTTCTCACTGCATCTCACAGGAGAATCATATGGAGTATCACATCATCTCAACTCGCTGCACAGAGGAGACTAGTACATTGTTTCATCTACGTCTCATAGATAACGACACACCCAACTCATGGGATTCCACACACAAGGGAACACAACATTTCATCTCTGTCTCAAAGAGGAACCACACACCCAACTCATGGCCTTCCTCACCCCACATAGGGAACACAATGTTCCATATTCGTCTCATAGAGGAACCACACACCCAACTCATGGGATTCCTCACCCCACACAACGACACACAACATTCCTTCTCTGTCTCAGAGAGGAATCACACACCCAACACATGGGAACACCCAAATCATGGGATTTCTCTCAGGACGACTCATTCAATCTGTGTCTTGGAGGATTTCTCATGCAACTATAATCATCAACATGTTCATTCTTTGAAAATCAATGTTGAAAAGGAGAAAGCAATTCAAAATATTTAATCAAATATCAATGATACTTTGATTAGGTATAAATTTGGTTCACAGACACCTCCATTTCTTCTGACCTTCTAAATTCTTAATAGAAATATACATAATTGTTTAGTGGATTCAGGGGCTTCATCTAATGTTATTCCCTACTTTTTTTGTAAGAAATTGAACATAGAGCCCCAAAAATATTATATACGAATTGTACAGTTGGACATATCTAATGTGAACGTGTTAGGAGAGTTAAAGAGATTTTTTATTAGATTGTATTCAAATCCAAAAGTTAATCAAACCATTGATATTATTGTAGTCGATATTCCAAGATATTATGGTTTTCTTTTAAGTAGAGTTTGGTCAGAAAATATTCATTGTTATTTTTCAATTGACTGGTCACATTTGTGGTGCCATTAAATGGTCATCTTAATCAAATAAAGGTGGAATGCGAAAGAAATATGAAACATATTGTCACCAATTTAAATGATCCGAATGAACCAATAAGTTTTTCAAATTCAACATTGAGAAATATTTGCATCGACTCGTTTTTTAGTAATTTTTCTATAGAAGCCTCACCTTTTATAGAATCAGGTTTGTATTCTAAAATCTTGCATTGTACTCAGGTTATTGGATCCAATTGTGGAAAACTAGAGACCGGTGATTTGGTTAAAAGAAAAGATTTTTGAACTTTGTATTTCGATGGTTTTAATAAAATGAAGGTACATGTGTTGGATGCATCCTCAAATATCCTTCAATAAATAAGAATTTATATCATGTAGGTTAGAGTTTGATTGTACCAATAATGTTGCAGAATATGAGGCTCTTATTCAAGGTCTCAGAAAAGAAATAGATCTTAAAATTAAATAGATAAGAGTAGTTGGTGATTCTGGAATCATAAACAAATAGGTAAGGAATATGATACATCGTGTTTCTAAATGCCTAAATAACTACCAATACAAGGAAAATACCCTGTAATGGAGGTTTTGGAAGAAGCCCCTATAAAAATATCCCCAAAATCCATTTATAGTGGAGGACACTAGTGGAGGTGGGTGGGCAGAGGTTTTAGCAAATGTTTTTTTATGGTGCTTTTATAAATACATAACGCACCTGTGTGTTTTATACTACAGACACACCGGTGCTTTGAAAAAACATGCACCATGGTAGGGTTATTTCAAAAACAAATTACTCCAGTGCGCTACTTAAATACTGATGCATCGGTGCACACATTTTCTCTAAAAATGGCATAGCGTGGTAGGGTTATTTTAAAAAATATATACACTCTTTTGCACTACTTAAATATTGATGGACCAGTGCACACAATTTCTCTAAAAATGGGTGCACTATGGTAGGGTTATTTGTTTTTCAAAATATACTTTGGTGCACATCGTTTCTATAAAAAATGGCATACATTGGTAGGTTATTTTAAAAAAAGTATACTTTGGTGTGCCACTTAAATATTGATACACTTGTGTGCACCATTTCTCTAAAAAATGGTGCACCGTGGTCAGTTTATTTTTAAAAATATATATACTCTAGTGCGCTACGTAAATAAAAACACATTGGTGTGCATCACTGCTCTAAAAAATGACACAGCACGGTAGGGTTATTTAAATATATATATATATACTCCTCTGCACTTCTTAAATATTGATGCACCGGTGCACACATTTTCTCTCAAAAATGGCACACCATGGTAGGGTTATTTTAAAAAAAATATACTCTAGTGCGCTACTTAAATACTAATTCATTGGTGCATCTAATAATCGAGTGCACCATAATAGGGTTAAATAAAAAAAAATTATCGGTCGTAAAATTCATTTTTACCCTTTTTAGTGTTCTATATCTCTCAACCACTGATGCAACATTTACCTCTCTGAAGCACCCTGATGTCGGTGCTTCCCTTTCTTGTCTTCCTTTCATCCATTTCTCAGTGCATGGATTTCAAATTTTGCCAAACAGTGGGAAAATTTTGTTTTTTGGACTATGTGGCAACCATGACTCCCTGACGAGGAAATGTCCAGGCAATGTCTTTATTTCTTTATAAATTAAACTTTTAGTGGATTAAAATTCAAAATTCAGTTAAATTTCCATTGTTTTAAAAAAAAATTAATTATGTGCAGTGCGTTTGAGTCGTTCGGCTCACACCATAGATGGTGCACCCTGAAAATTTATAGGGTGCACCGAAACACCATGCTTAATTTGTTTCAGTAGTGTATTTGTAAACTCTATGCACCCGTGCGCTTGGTAATCATTAATGAAATAATCCATAGTGTTACCATTACATTGCCTAAAATAATATAGTTGATTTTTCATGGTGCGTCAAAATATCGTTAATGCACCAGGGCATTATGTTAAACGATGCACCACATAAATAAGATAAAATATTTTATGCAGTGCATTGGTAAAGTTACACACCATTGTGTTAAGGATTACCCAATGCACCAGCGTAAAAAATTAGAGCCTAAATGCCAAGGTACCATAATTATCGATTTTAAAAAAATTGTTGGTGTGATGCATTGACTTTCCTATAATGCACCGATGCATGTCGGGAAAATCTACGCACCGCAGTAAAATATGTTTTAAAAATGGTTTTACGGTTCTTTATGATTTTAAATTTAGGTGATGCATCGATTAAACTTAACACACCGGTGTGGCAAGGTTGTACAACACACCGCATAAAATAATATAAAAAATTGTATACAGGGCATTATGTTACATGTTCACACCTTAGATAATGCTCACAAGTAATATATGCACTATGGGTGGTGCTTAACAATTTTTTGGGTGCACGGTTAATGAAATTTACTTATTTTTTGAAGAAAGTTATGTTTCCGTATTTATAGATAAATTTATCATTTACTAAATGTTTTATGTTTTATGTATAAGTCTGATGTATTTTATATGTTAATCATGCAGATACATCAGTGAAGAGAGAAGCAATAGGAGCAAGAGCAGAGGGTTGACATGTACAATGTTGTAAAGGATTGGGAGGTGAGGGAGAGGGATAGGGATTTCTACCCTCTCGCTATTACTGCAGGGACCCAAGTTCTCTTGAGGAATGTAAGCATCCTTAAGTACTATGAGGAGGATACATCCCTGAAGGGGCACTCTGGGTTCTTGGTGCAGTTGATCCGTCGATGGGATGTCCATCGATAGGATTTCCATGTCAATCCTGATTAGTGGTACTATCCCACTAAGGAGAATATATATTTTATCACTAGGATATCCAGGAGAGGGGAGGATTTTCCCTAGTTCCCTGATGTCCCAGTCGGTGTTGCAGCAGAGGGTCAACTCATGTACTCTCAGAGATATATTGCGGTTGATGTACTTTCACTAGATGATTTGCATGTGTCTAGTGGATAGTTGTGGATCAATTCTTTCGGTATAGAGAAGGTCAGGTTCCTCTCACTATTAGTGATGACCATTTCACACTTTATTAGTGATGGGAAGAAAACTAGTTGTTCTATTTTGTATTATGTTGATTCTTTGGTATAGAGACCATGATGTATTATATGGTATTCCATTTGTTTTGGTAGTTTTATATAGCTCTAGATAGATGTCATGCTATGATACATGGGAGGGTAAACTTCCATTTTGTTTCAGAGTTGTTTTGTTTATTTTTTGAGAGGTTTCCGGAGACGAGGCCTAATTTTTTCTGTCAGAAATTTAGGCCAATGACTCATGTGTGTATGCACATGTGGGGTGAGATGATTCCTAAGAGGGGCCAGCCGGAGATTCTGACTCGGATTTCCACTAACGCATTGGGGATACTAGCTAGTGAGGCAAATCACATGTTCATGATGATGTTGTGTCCTTACATGGGGTTGGATTGGAAAGGATGTTCGAACATCCTATTCACACTAAATAAACCACCAGATGCTAGAGATAATATTAGTGTTTATTTTTAAATTAATCTAGTTTTATTTTATTGTCTTACTTAATTAGAATAAAATTAATTTTAACATGTTATTTAACTTGTTTTTTTCAATTGTTTAATGAAACTATTTAATTATTGGTGTGTACTATATATTTTGCATATATTGGTACGTTCATTGGGGATGTGCCTCCTCCCCCACCATATGAAGATGAGGAGATGCCCGATGTTGCAGGGGGTCAGGGTCCTTGGGTGAAAATACCCGACAACATGCATCGTAGGTTGGATACTAGATTCAAGTTGGAGTTGGGTGAACAACTCTGTGCACTTTTGGTTGAGGTGTGAGTCTTCCATGTGCTTATATGAGACATTAGGGAATATCATATGCTTTTAGAGATTTGGATGGAGATGTTGCACAATATGATGCCTCTTATGTGTCATATCGTCAGAGCTACTAGGATACTAGCAATAATGAGGGTGGTTGTGATCCTTCTCCACATCCTCCTCCTCCTTCACCTCACCCAGATTAGCAGGCATCACCTATTCCTTGACCACATGATCTTCCACTTCCTCTTGACCATCAATCATCTTCTACTACAAACTAGGCCTTCACTATTGTTGTAGATATGATTATCACATCATCTGGACCAGATATGTTATAGCAGTTATATGAATTGTTCATGATATATATATATATATATATATATATATTTGTTCATGTTGATGTACTTAATTAATATGTTGATGTTGATGTGCATACTGTTAGGTCATGTTATATATGTTTGTTAAATGTGTTTGATATATGTGCATGTTATAACAGTGTTCATTACATGTGCATTTTACCTATTGATCATAATGATGTACTTAATTAATTTATATGTTGATGTTGATGTGCACATTGTTAGGTCATGTTAGATATGTTTGTTAAATGTGCTTGATAGGTGTGTATGTTAAATGATGTTTATTAGATGTGTGTGATGATGATGTTAGACAATGCTTTTTTTTTGTTAGATGTGATCACAATGATGATGCCCTGTTAGATTATTATATTTGTGTGCAACTAGCTAATTAATGATGTTTATATGTGCTAGAGGTATATATAATTAGATGATGTTAGCAAATTTAAATGTGTATTTTAGATGATGTTTATGTTTGTTAGATGGTTATCATCATGATGTTTATTTTTAGTAAATGATCTTTTGAAATCTTCACAATCTAACAATTGTATTTCAAAATATTCACATTAATTCCATTGTAAGCTTAGTCATTAATTTTTAAACTGGTATCACATTAATATATTGTTCTTTAAAATCATTTTAGAAATTTAATTTTTAAATTATAAACCACATTTTTATATAATATTACTTTTAAATCTACAAAATACATGAATATAAACTCAATTTTCGGATCGTCATGTTAACGTATCATCGAAAAGATTGTACTATTAAACATGCATATCAACCATATTATTACTTCTAATATCAACATAGATTATTAGGATAAATAAGAAACTATGTAAATTAAAATATTAGCATTCAATATCTAAACATGTTGTCAATGATAAAATTATATGTCGTTGCATATATATATATATATATATATAGATAGATAGATATATAGATAGATAGATAGGTAGATAGATAGATAGATAGATAGATAGATAGATAGATAGATTATAATTAAAAAACTCATGCATGGTTTAAAATATTCATAACTCAATGCTCAAGCAAGGAGATACGATGAAAATATTAAAATTTCCCTAAGAGATAGGATCAAAGTCATATCACTAACAAAAGTGCTTTATACAAGTTCTTGAGTGTGTCCAAGGGTAAGAGGATTTTTAATAAATAGATAAATTCCACCTTCACGACACATCAAAATCATAACACCATTGTGACAACAAAACAATGTTTTGTAAAGATCATTTTTAGGTCACAATGTTTCAATAACATGTTGGTAAAGGGTCAAACTTCTATTAGCTTGAGGCCTTTTTGAAAAAAAAAACAATTTCTCAGATGTGTATTTTGGCAATCACTGGTAATATTTAATTCTTAAATACTTCAAACTTGACATATTTCTCCTACAAGGAAAATACATTTCTATCATTTTAGTTAAATGTTAGCATTTCCATTAATTATTCCAAGATGTTTGAGAGTGGTTTCAACATCATAAAACTTTATATGGAGAATGTAGAATTTCATATCCCCTTAAAAGTTCAACTGGTTTGACATTTTTTAGGATTTCACAATTGGAAATACTTAGTTTTAAGTGTAAAAACCTTTGTGAATCTTACCAATTATATAAAATACCAACTATAAAATGTTTGGCAATTTTTTCCTAAAAACACGTTGTTACGACCTTAACATGAAAATAATTCTTAAAATTTTATATTAAACATTCAACGACATATAAATATCTTCAAATAATAATATAAAATTATATTTCAATCAATCATTCCATGAAATCACAAATAATTTGAAAGAAAAAAACATTACGCATCAAACTAATTGTTAACCAACTAAAATTGTTCAAATATTTGTCATAATTAAATTTCCATTTCCTTTGTCACAAGATGAATAAAAAACAATATAATTAGTGAAATAAAAATAACAAAATGATACAACAATGGTATAAATGATGAAATAGAACATGTTCAAATCACTCTTCGTTGTCATCACCCTGATTATCTTCCTCTCTTGGCATGATACCAGTGTTATTCTCAAAAATATGTTTTGATCTAGGGTCGTGTCTTAATACGAGCCACCAATTCCTATCCAACACATCTAGGTAAAACAACACTTGGTTTCAATGTTTTTGGAAAACATAATGCTCCTTAGCTTCATCCCACCTCTTTCTATAGTTGACACATATCATCCCACTATCGTGATATTCCTTTACATTATTTCGATCAAAGGTATCCCACCACTTGCACCTAACTATAACACATTGGAAAGAAGAAAATTCCACTCCATAGTCTTGTGTCATGTGTCCATCATTGGAATCCTATCTATGCAAATTATGTTCATGTGCCCACATATATGGCAACAAATGCACCTATAAAAAAGTGAAAAAATCACAGTGTCATGTGTCTAATAACCCAACCAATAAAATATAAAATATAGATGTTACAATTCAAAGGTGCATTATGAAGTTAAAAATGTACAAAAGAGATTATTACTGAGTTGCTACACCCAATACCTATGCTTAGTGCATCCTCTTCAGCACATGGGTAATGACCAAATGCACTATATTTCTCTCTGACTTGGTTAGCAACCCAACTATTGGGGCATATAATTGGCATATTTTCTTTTAAATTATCAAGATAAGGCATGCTTCTACCATTCAACTGTCTGAATTCTTTCCTATCACTATCCCATTTCCTCCTCTTTTGTTCGTATAATGGGACCCACAACTGTGTTGCCTCCGAATTGTAAAGAATTAATTTATTTATGGAATCAATTTCTAAATTCATTGATGTCTATATTCATGAAATCAAACTACATATAGTACGTATGAGATCAAAATATAAATTATGAATTTCAATGTGAATATTTATTGTGTATAAATTTGGCAAATGATAAGTCACTTACTCTTTATCAAGCTCCTTTTTTCCATTCGCTTGGAGAATCTCCCCTTCTCTTTTTTCTTCATCCCTCGTCATCCCAAATCACCACACCTAGTGTGTTGTCGATATGCTTGATGTACTCACTAGCATAATAGAAAGACTCATATGATATATACCCTTCTACCATAAAACCCTCGGGTTTTTCCCTTTGTCAAAGAAATCCTTTCAATTTTTTCATTTACCTCTCTAAGAAGAACATCCAATGACAGGAGACTACTCATAATAATTCAACGTCAACTACTAGGTGAAATAGAATATGAACTTGTAAGTCCATGAAACTCGTATGTAGTTCCTTCTCAAACATACAAACAACTTAGTTATCTCTTGACGCCACCATGGAATGATAGCTATATGAATCTCCTTTGATGTGATCCAACGTACAAATGCAGATAATTTATATATGGCATGACATAGGTCCTAGGAGAATTCATGGTTCACACACCCATGCACGAACAGAGGATAATAACATTACAAAGTAAACACATACAATTTATTTATTTTTTATCTCATGGCATAAAAATTAAAACAAATAACAAAATCATGTTTTTTACATACACACTCTTAGAAGGTTTAAATGGTCGTGATTTCAACCCCCAAAAATGGTCTTCCACAGTGAAGTTGAGTCGGAGTGAAGACCCATATAAAGAATGAAACTTCACACCCAATATAACTTCCTTTTCCAAAGAAATATCATCTTTCTTCAAAATCAATGTGACATCAACTTCTTTGAAAGACCAAGAGGTACCAACCTCTCCTATATTTTATTGTCTTTGCCAATGTTTATTTTTAGTTTTTGAAGAAATAATATCTCTCCTAAAATCCAATGTGTCACTTGTGTTTGATGATATATTCCTCCATATAGAAGATGAAACATTTTTAAATATATGAATGGGATCTAGTAACTAGGAAATATTAATATGCTCCCGATATGGGAGCTCATAAAAGACATATTTCCTTTTCATCCCAATGGAAAATTTCTCAGCATAGGTGTCAAAGAATTATGGATCATAGAACATAGGCTCCCCATTTGAATCAAACATTTATTTAATCCCCTTCTCCTTCTCTCTCTCATATGCTCTAATCCATTATGTTGGTGTCATTGTTGTATGCGTTTAGGTTCTCTCTGGTTTACCATTGAAAGAGGATGTTGATCGTCTATAAGGGTGTTGTTCTGGGAGGAATACCCTGGAGCAGTCGTATACTATATTTCATAGGTGGTTGGCCCACCTAGCCTTCAGAGAAGGCACACAAAATTTACATCCATGATACCTTTTGTTTACAAGACCTACAAAATTATTAATGTATACAAAGCATGTTAGCATTGAAGATCAGAACGATCACAACAAATTAAATATGCCAAAAAATATTGTTACATATCAATAAACATGTAATTTACCATAGAAAACTCCTAATCCTAGATAATCATGTGTGGTTTAAGAACATATGCCATACAATGTAAAACTCCTCTATGTTGCAATGTGTCTTGATACATCGTATACATGTATCCCTTCCCATAACTCCTTCAATTTATCTACTAATGGTTGTAGGTAGACATCCATATTATTCACTTGTCTTCTATCAGGGACTATAAGAGCCAACATAATATGTTCATTCTTCACGGAAAACCATGGGGGGGTATTGTTATTGATCACTACTACAGGCCAAACAAAATAGTTGGTGTTTTGGAGGGAATATGGATTGACACCATCCATGGCTATGCTGAGTTGTAGAATTTGTAATTCATCCTTCCATTTTTAGGGCCATGTATCCTCTATATGATTCATGGCTATTTAATCTATTAGAATTCTCATAAATCCCAACTCACTTCAATGCGAGGCATGCCATCCCTAGAACATAGCTAATTCTTTGCAACAAAAGAGCCTTTGAATCCTTGGTATTATAGGCATGTGACTCAATATATTATGAGGAATACCATGTGATTTACTCTTTTTCTTTGATTTATGGTACATTTCATGCCCACATTTTGGACATATCTCTTTGTTTACATATTCTCATCTATATAAAATACAACCATTTGGACATGCATGATATGAGATGTACTCAACACCCAACATTTTCAACATCTTCTTTACTTGTTCGAAGCTACCGAGAAATACATTATCACTTGGAAGAACCTTATCTTTGAATAAGCTGAAGTTAGTGGGAAATAGAAATGTACAATGTGATTTAACGCTCATAAAATCGATCATTTTTAATGTTGATTGTGTGACACGATTTCTCAAAATATAAGGGACTTGATGGTCAGTTACCTCAATATTTCCAAGAAACATGTGTTTGACATGCCAAACTTTGATTTCAAGTTGTACAATAACATTTTTGTCCCTAGTTGGGTAGACTTTGACTGGCTAGGTCCAAAGAGAGGGGTGGTGGAAGTAGATTTCAAGATTTCAAAAAAGGTATCAGTGATATGAGCATCATCCCCTAGTTCATCATTATAGAATGAATCTAACAAAATTTTCTCTATGGCAGTCATATCCCAAAAATAATCATCTGTAACAACCTCTATTTGATCGACTCCATTTCCAACTTGTGAAGAAATACTATTTTTGTAGTCATTCCTAATTGGTGAATCTGGACATAGTGGGAATTGAATAGGTGGTCGATTCAACCATTTGTATGCTTCCTCTCTGAGTTGTGCTCTTATTGCAACCTTCTCTTGATTTCACATGGTAGTGAGGTACAACAGAAGACGATAGGTAGGTCGCTCATCATCAGAATCCTTATTTCAAAAATATTGAACATTAGTACATCGATGATATTAGTTAGCACAATGCAATTGGTTTGTTCAAATTACATTATACCAAACAATTATTACCATCACTAACGGAAGATTGTGGTTGGAAGATGGCATGTTACAATTGGCATGTTAAAGTGGCTGTCCATTTTCATCTACGAAATTCTTGTGGTATGTTTCTCCTGATAAGTGCTTTTGATGTTTTTGAACTGGTGGAATATTTTCTACATCTAAACGCAATTGTGAATCAGGATCCTGCAAATTTGGATACATTTTTATTCAGATTGACATGGATAAAAAAATAAAACCGATTAGATAATCGAAATATAAATAAAATATAAACTTACTAGAGATGGAAAGGGATAACTCCGTGATGTACTTTGATCAATATGGAACGGGCTAGAATTTGAAGAATTGCTCATTTGATATTATAATTTTTTCTCCCTACATTTGAGCAAAATCAACAATAATTTTTTAAGAATAAGATGACTTTAAGAGAAAAATGTATACTATGAAGTACCGCAAGTCATGTGGATGCATCCTAAAAGATAATTCAACATGAACATACTATTTTATGTGCAAAAAAAAATCAGATAACTTTTAAAGAATAATGGTGCACTTATTTAAATAAAACGCACCGATGAGTCTATAAAAATATAAAGCAATGGGGTGTTTAATTATTAATCGCATCGGTTCTCAAGATTTCAAGATAACGACTACAAAAAACATCGGGTAATTAAAGATTTTCAAAATGCCACTAAAACACCTAGGAATAAAGAACAAATAAATAATGATGTGTCCAAGGTTTTCTTACCCTACATACAAGGGACAACATAAAAGCTTGCTAGGATTTTAAAGAAGAAAAGCATTGGGGAAAATTTCAAACCCTTAAACACTATTAGGAAATCCCTTAGGTCAGTCAAAGACTATGTCAATCCCATTGAGAAAAAGGGTGTCTATATGATCCCATTCTCATGTGGTAAACAATACATAGGAGAAAGAGGTCGTTCCTTTAGAATTAGGATTCAAGAACATGCTGCTGACATCAAACACAATCGCACTCGTCCCTCTGCCCTGGACGAACATTCAGACAAAACTAAACATCAAATTTGTATTGAAGATGCCAAAATTCTTGCCAAGATAGATCACCATCACAATAGGAAATTCAGAGAATCGATCGAAATTGAAAAACAACCTAACAATCTAAACAAAGATGATGGTTGGAAAATTTGTCAAATTTCGATCCCAACACTAACCACTATGAATCATTCTTGAAATTAATTTATAATATTTATAGGTTTTATATTTTTTGATAAGTCGACTCTTAATAAATAATTAATAAATAAATAATATTTTTAGGTTTTATATTTCCTGATTTCATTTTTAAATAAGTCGGCTCTTCATAACAACTTTTCAGGTATTTATTTACACTTGTTATATCTTTTTTCCTTCATATCTCATAATACTTTTCCTTATGATGGACCACATTGGTTTGGTCTGAAATGTCGAATATCAAAAACCAATGCGATGAATCCGAAAGAACTATCTCATCAAAACAATGGTTGCAAAAGTCATAGAACAGAAATAAAAATGGTATGATATTGGTGCTCAAAAAATATTTATCACATTAGTGATTTGTATAACCAAACACACTGGTGCGTTATATTAATAAACACACTGGTGTTTTGAAAAACTTAGAAAAAAATGTGACTTTGTATTTTAACAATTGAAAAATGAGTGGGAATTTATTTTTCGAAAAGATAATTTCATAAAGTCCTTTAAATAGTAAGAATTTATTCACTATTTCATTATTTTGCCAAAATTTACACGGGAGAGATTTGGAAAAGCGACATACCAAGGAGCACTGTGGAGCAGCAGAATACTTTGGAACAACAGAATTATTCAGAAGATTAGAATTTGAAGGGTACGATGATTCACTCAAAACCCTTTTGCAACAACAAAAATATTTATAAGATCGGAATTTGAAGGGTTTTGTGGTTAACTCAAAACCCTACATAGTAAAAATTTTAAATTTTACTGTTGATTTTTTTTTTTTATAGAAACTGAAAATTTTATATATATAAAAGGCACGACCAAGGTCGCATATTATAGAGGAGTTTATTGGTGGAAGAGTGTTATAACCCTAATTTTCAACATACATGCTTACCTGGCATTAGGCCATCTCAGATCCCTTCTTTGCTAAAGCATTGTTGAACAAATCTTTAAAAAACCTCTTTTATAAGGGCCCACGCGCCCTACTCCATTACTTCACGCGTGTACATGCTAGATGACCTAAAACAACCCACATGGACCTACAAAACATGAAAAAAGGAAAGTTTTCGATAGAACACACAGCTTTGGGTGAGTTAACTGAAACTCTCGGCCATGCATGGCCGAGGCTTTGTCCAAATACCTAGCTTCTTCTAGCCTATAAAAGAAGGGTTAGGGGTCCCATTTGGAGGAGGAGAATAAGAGTAAAGAAACTTTGCCCAATTGCACATTCCCATTGTCCCAACCCTTTAGCCATCCTTGTACAAAGAGAGATACAAAGAAAAGAAGTTGGAGGACATTTGAAGAGGAGCACAGGATCAGGATTCACGGAGCAGTGGCCGGTCTCGACATTGTAAGTTGATTCATTAAAGTTAATAATAAATAAATGTTTTTCCCATCCCACTATATGAGCTCTTCATAGTTTAGTAATATATGTTTGAATCTCTAACCCATTAGTCTATAGGTAAAATGCATGTGTAGTTTGTTGCTTGTTTTGTATGCAGGTCAGCCTTGGGAGGAGAGCTTCTAACAAGCGATCAAGCATCAAGAAGGATCAACATCGAACATCTGGAACAAGGTATGTTGGTCTAACCATGTATTTGCTGAAACGAAATGGGGATTAGGTCTGGGGATGAAGATAGAAAGTAAGTTTCTTTTGGTCATATCTGCATGCATAATATAACCCTATTTTCTAGTCCATAGGGGGATTTCCCACCACAACAGAATTGGTGACCGTACTGGGGAAGTCTCTAGGGTTCCTAAGAATATTTTTGGGTAGTTTTAAAACACTGGTTTTCTTTCCTGTTTTTTGAAGTTTCTGCAAAGTTTGAGCTAACAGAGAGTTTGGTCTTCCATACCAGCTATCTCTGTTATTTTCTTGACTGTGTTTTTTCGAGACCCATAGAGGTACACGTGGCCTGCATAAGGTATGCATGCATGTACCCATGCCCTACTTTCTTACAGCCAGCGTGTAAATGCTAGCTGAAGAAGTAACAATAGTGTGTAGATTCCAGAAAAATTTTGAGGCAGTCATCCTCTTCCCTGTCAAAATCAATCATTCTCAAGGGTTTTCTGGAACTCTTTCTAAGTCTTGGTTGTTTGCAGTCTCATCTCAGATTGGTTTGTTTTACAAATTTTTTCCTTACATTGTTTTCCTTTTTCTGTTAAAGAGAGTGTCTAAGCCTTCAAGAGATCCTGGTTCTCAATATCAATGGTCTCTTCCTGGTTTGGATTGTTTGTTTTTATTTGTTTAAGAGTTTTAGAGATACACGTGGCCTGTATAAGGCCAGCATGCATGTACACGCCCTCTGACTCTACACAGCTCGCGTGGACACGCTTGTTATTGGATTGTCAGTAGTGTGCTTGTGCATGATAGTTTTTGTTGAGGGTAAGGAAGTCATCCTTTCCCTTGACAAGAGTTATACCTCTCAGGTTTTTGAATCTATGTGCTAACAGTCAGTAGCTTAGGGTTGATCTTAGCCTTAGCTTTCTATTTTCATTTAAAAGTTGTCATTAAATTTTTTATCTTTCTTTTAGGGTTTTTAGACTAGTGTGAGATTCCTTTTTTAAGTTGCTAGTGTGTGATTTATTGAAGTTATTCTTTGCGATCTGCGATTAGGCCAGGATTTTTTTCTTGGTTTTTGACTTGTTGATATTTTTCCTTTTTTCTTTGTCAACATTCAAATAAAAAAAAAAAAATCTCTTTCATTTTCTTATTTGGTTGAAAAGTGTGGTTTTGCATTATTAACCAGGGAAAAGTATTTTCTTTCTTAAGTTCTTGATAGTTTACATAGATCGTAAGTTTCTCGTAGTCGAGTGAAATCCTTCTTTAAGTTTTCTTATTCAAAAGATCTTAGAAAATAAAAATAAAAATTGAAAAGTTGTTGAAAAATTGCGTTAAGTGAATGTTTTTGTTTCCAGCTTTCTGTTCATTTTTTAATTTCGTATTTCAAACATAATTAGTTTCACTTTCATACCCTTTGACATAATACAAGCCATAAAATTAATACTAAATATAAAATTTATTAGACTTTTATGTTTTTAGGGTTAACCAACTAGTTCAAGATTAGGGCCTTGGATTAGGTTGGAGATGAAACTCTTCAAGGCCATTAAAATAAAACATTGGAGTCTGAGTTAGGGAGTGTCCAAGTCTAGTATCATGAAATTTATCCGGGACCCCCCTCTAACACAGGGGATAAAAACGAGGTCACGTGCGGAAAGGTAGTGGAGATAACCCCTCCAAAGTTGGACCAATCGTAGTGGAGAACACATATAGAGGGCTTGGCTTGGGATTCTGTCGATTGCATTTTCCACAGGGCTTCGTGGGTATCGAATCCATTCAAGGTCCTCAGTTATCTTCCGAACCACTTTCTCTCAATACCCTTGACAGGTTTCGGGCTCGATACCCTGCTCATTGTGGTCTACCCAACTTTCGACTGTACCCGCCTGGTGATTGTTTGTGCACTGGCAACCTAGTTGCCTATCATTTTTAGGGACATACACATGTGACTGCGGGGGTATACCATGGTACCTAGGATAGACATCGAGCCACGCTTTGTAGAGTATACCTGACAGGTGCTTCCGTTTTTGAGTTTCACTTGCACTGGTAAGTTTCTCTAGTGTTGGTTGTTGTAACTATTCTTCCAATTAATTTAGTGTTTTCTTGTCTTATATTATAGGGACCTTTTTAGTGTGTGTTGTTTTTGAATGATTAGAATTCCCTAGAGTGTCTTTGATCTTCTCACATAGTGGAGGATCACGAGCCCCGCTGGTCATGAAGGCTTCTTGGCCTCCCGCCGGTTACACTGGAGCCACCCCCGCCACCAATAAGGAGAAAGCTAGACCAACAAGGGTCTTTTGAAGCAACCGGGTCACAAGAAATTGTGCCCGACCAACATCCAGAGGAATCGACCATTTTAGACCTTGGAGATAAATCTTTTGGTCTGGTTGAAACCTCCATCACTGATCTTTCGGCACCCACCATCGTATCGATTCATCCTTACGAGTGCCAGACAGTGTCACACACAACAATGGAAACAAATGTTGTTACTCCTTCTGGGAATTCTTCAATTCCCACTACAGTTGTCGCCACAGGAGAGTTTCCACCTCCTAACCCACCATCACTAGTCCAAGCCACCATGGTCTTGACCACCTCGACATCGTACAATGGTCTGATCCCATCTCTGGCAGCGAACACAACCCCTTTCACACCAAGTGCGACAGGCCCTCCGTTCTCATACATGACACCTAGTTCAGGTACAAGTCCTGTACTTTCCTACTCCACTTCACAGACTTCAGGTCTAGGGGTAGGGAGCTCTAAAGATCCTCTGCAAGGACACATGGGGGTCACTCCTTCTCCTTTTAATTCTTTCCCTTACAGGGGAGGTCATATACCTCCTTCGTCCCCTTCACTCGGTGGCTTGCATCAGAAATCTGTCGGGCCACCTGCACACCATAGTTTATTTGGAGCGGGGAGTCAAGGACCACCTTCGCATAATATGTCGGTAGGTTCAACACCATTTTCTTTGTTTGGTGCATTTGGTAACAACAAATTCTCATCAACTACTTTCCCAACTGGGGGCAACCCCAGTTTCGGGAAACCTATTCCTATGCAGGGTACTATTCCTGCATAGGGGGCACACCCAGGAACTTATTCTGCATCAGGGCCTTGGAATTCGTGGCAGGGATCAATTCCCTCATCAGGAATGTCGATCTAGGGTAATTCTTTTCACAATCAATGGAACCCCAGACAAAGCACTATTCCTATCCCCACAGGACCAACATACCCTTCCCAAAGTCCTTTGAATGTAATGCATCCCCAACCATATATGTCCTATTTTGGAAATTAGCTGAAGATGTCTCCACATACGCAAAATACATACGTTGTCCATGGCCATGGTTTCTACCATAATCTGGGCCAGCAACCAAACTTTTCTTGGCAACTTGGTGCCATTCAAACTCCAGGCCCCTTTTTCCCAGGTTATCACCAACAACCCAAACTACCCTTCCTGGCAACTTTGCATTTGCCAGACTTGACAAGGTTGTTGAATGACCCTATCTATCATGATCCACGTTGGCCTCCTATGCCGACGAAGTTTCCTTCAGACATCCCAAAGTTCAAATCCAAGCCTAATGAAGATCCAAGAGATCATGTGACTACCTTCCATCTTTGGTGCTCATCTAACTCGTTGAAAGACGACTCCGTACAATTGCGATTGTTTCAACGTACTCTCATTGGGAGTGTTGCGAAAGGGTACATTGAGCTCGACCGATCAACATACTCTTCCTTTGATGAATTGGCCATGGATTTCCTAAACCATTTCCAGTTACCTGTGAGATACGATGCTGGCATATAATTGTAGGCCAATTTTTCATAGACAAAAGCGGACCATATCTCTGATCACATCCAAGAATGGAGATGCCAAAAGAGTTTAATTAAGGTACCAGTCCCACCATCATTCCTTCTCGAGTGGTTCCTTAAGTCTTTGTTCCCATAGTTGTCCAAAGACATCGTGACGTCGGGAGTATTTTGCAAACAATATGTCATCATGAGAGCTCAACAACTTGAGCTAATCTATTCTCAATCCGGTTTATTATATGAGATCTTTCCAGATGCACCATGCTCAATACTTGATAAAACCAGACAGAGAGTTGGACCACATGCCGATGGTGTTGTTGGTTCATCAAAAACCAACCCCACTGAGCAACTAATGAATCAGTTGCAACAATTGTCTATACAACACAAAGCGGCCAACCAAACTACTGCTTTGGCTTCTCCCCCTACTAAAATGTCGGATGTACACACAGTGCAATCGACTAATCCAAAGGCCACCTAACAGCCTGAAGGAAAGAAAAAACAATGAAATAAGGGTAAGGGGGATAAGAAACCCACCGATAATGATGGTGGCATCAATACTAAGAAACATAAGGTGAGGTATCCATGCAACTTGTGCATAGAAGATCACCCGGCCCATCTATGTCCTCGGCTTGCAGAAGCCCAAAAGTTTGTGATGCAACAACAACATGTTGTGTTAACCGATCCATTTCAATGTGGGCAAAATATAGCCCAAGCCTCTTTAAGAATGGAAGGGGGCAGCCAAGGACCCTCTATGTCTTCAAACAACCCCACATCCGTGAATGTATATATGGTGAAGGGTGATGCTTTTATATCGACTAGAGCACATGACTATAGTAAACCAAACACTTATGAGAAGGGAAAAGAAGCTGAAATACCATATCTTCCTCTACAAATTGAGAAGACATTGGGTGAAACAATGACATGCATCCCTAAAGGTGCGTTCAAAAATTATTCTCACAACCCAAACGCAAGGGCCTCCCAGAACTATTCTTTGGTGGAATATTTATCACAAAACCCTTGTGCAATCTCTGCTTTAGAGGTCCTCCAAAGATGCCCTTCCTAGAGGAAAGCCTTTTTAACCACTTTAGGATCTACCGAGACTTGTAATCTAGGCACAATCATGCTGGATACAACCGAACTAAAACCTCGACTGCCTTACCACATAGCGTTTCAGATAGTAGTGGCTTATCCCACAAAACCTTTTACTCATAATATCTTCCGCACGGTGGTCGATGAGGGAGCCTCGACATGCATTATGTCATTGGCATGTTGGAAGGCCATTGGCTAGCCCATTTTGTCTCCGTCACCTACTCTTCTTACTACTTTTAATGTTCATTGTTGTGAGGGAAATCTCCTTACAGACTAGCAAATAGGGTTATGCTTTGCATGCAGACCAAGAGAAAATCTACTTTCTACCTTCGTCCCTAGACTTAAATCCTATTTCTTTTCAGTAAAACATGGCTAGATCAACCTACCTCATTCCAGGTGTCTGATGTCGATCCCTTGTCACACTTGACCACTTGTTCACAGTTCTCCTTTCCAATGTTGACCTGCATACAAGACAAGCAACGACTACACATGCATCTTACCTATAGACTAACAGGTTAGAAATTCAAACATGTACTTAACAAATTGTGAATAACTCATGAATTGGGATGGGAAAATAATTTTCTTTATTACTTTGAATGAGTATACTTACAAAAAGTCGATACCAGCCACCACTCCACGAACCTGATCCTAGGATCTTCTTCAACTGTCCTCCAAATTATTTTCTTTGTCTATTTTCTAGCATAAGGATGGCTAAAGGGTTGGGACAATGGAATATGCAAATGGGCAGAGTTTCTTTGGTATATTTTTCCTCCTCCAAATGGGACCCCTAGCCCTTCTTTTATAGGTTAGAAGGATCTAGGTATTTGGATGAACCCTTAGCCATGCATGGTCGGGAGTTTCAGTTAACTCACCCAGAGTTGTGTGTTCCATCGACAACTTTCCTTTTTTCGTTCTTTTGTCAGTCCACGCGGGCTGTTTGAGGTATTCTAGTGTGTACACACATGCAATAATGGATTAGGGAACAAGGGCCTTTATAAAAGAGGATTTTTAAAGAGTTGTTCAGCAGTTCTTTGGCAAAGAAGGGATCTGAGATGGCTTGATTCCAGGTAAGCATGTATGGTGCAATTTAGGGTTATAACAGTCATTCGTTCCGACCACATAGTATCATTCCCTCTTTCCCCATGCAGTTAGGAGGGAAGACTGTGTGTGTCGATGTAGAGGTAGTCGATGTGCACCTCGATTATAACCTCTTGTTAGGGAGGAGTTGGACTTATTCCATGCAAGCTGTGGTTGCTACAGTTTTTCGGGTCTTGTTGTTTCCACATGACGGCTGGATTGTGACCATCGATCAATTGTCTTTCTCTAGACCTGACCCTTCATTGGGGGCATCCATGGTATCAATGATTGATAATCCTCAACTAGGCATGGTTAATGTAGGGGTTAGTTTGTGCCCATATTTGATGGGTACCATCAATTACCCGCCCCCTCAAGGCGATATCAAGTTTATATCCAGTCACCATAAGGTTGAGATTTTTCAAGTTTCGTCATTCCGCATGACTTACTTCAATGATCTGTGGATACTTCCTTCCCCATCGGCCATGATGGATGGGACAGGGCATCTGAGCATGTCCATCCCTTGTCCGTAGCTGAAGTAGCGTACTCTTTAGTCTAGCAAACTTTAGCCAATACAAATCCAACTCCTGCACAAGAGTTCGATCCACTTCTAGAGAGTTCTCTCAATGACACCGATTCATTGGACTTAGTCTTTCCCTATGAAGAAGAAGTAATTGAAGCAATGACTAGTCTGGAAAAACCCTGGGATGATCTTCATCACAGATCATACTTCCTCCCAGAGTTAAGTAGAATCGAGGTCGGAGAATTCACTTTAACTATGACTGGAGATAGGTTTTGTCCTATCAATCCCTTAGCTACACATGAGGTCTATGCTAAGGGTAATATGGTAACCATTGCTGAAACGATACCTATCAATATCTCCAGAACCCCTGGCATCATAGACAATGTTTTCGTCGGAGCATACTGCTCCCCTGAGGAGATGCCAGGCATCGACCCACAAAGAGTCGATCATGAGCTAACTTTGTTGTTTTTCAAGCTCACTTTGAGATCTGAAAGCAACATCTGGCGAGACTGCATTTATGATTTTCAATCTCGTCTGGATTAACTGAGAAAAGTAACCTCTACGGGTCTTCTTTTAAGCCCTTTTTATACCCTCTAAACATGAAAATATTGTCGAGCAATCTTGTGGCCTTTCACGCTCGTTAAACTAAAATTTGAAGTCACGTCTGTCCGATGGTAGTTTACCCCTTTTTTGGTCCGGACAGTCTGCTATACGAACAAATGTATACTCTATGGAACTTCAATTCTTTAGAAGAGTACTCTCAGGTATACTTTTATCCCTTTTTCGGGCTTGAGGGACTAAACTTACAAAAAAGGAACCCCCACGGTGTCCATAGTTAATCTCTTTTCAGACGCCCTAAAATTGAAAAGATCACCAAGTGACCTTATTAATTCACACTCGTTAAACTGGTCCAAAAGAACATTCCTGACGGAGTCCATAGTTAAGCTTTTTTCAGACTCCTTAAAAATGCAAAAATGGCCCAGTGATCTTGTCCTTATCACACTCGTTAAAATGGTTTTGAATAGATGTCTTGTTGGTGCTAGTTTACCCCTTTTTCGAACCGACTAGACTATCTTCGAAAAAGGTACCACAATGGAGTCTCCTTTTATGTTTTTTCAGACTCTCTAAATATGAAAAACCACTGAGCTTCCCTTCTCTGGGCTCGTTAAACTTACATCGAAGGACGTTACCATTGTGTGTTTTGTTAACCACATTTTCATACCTTATACGCCAGCCTTGTAGCAGTTTACTTCTGCGTCTTAACACCCTTGGCCCCTAGAGGATTTGTTCCAAGTATCATTATTCTGAACATCGATCTTGTCCTTGTGCCTTGAACTTGTATGTTTGTAACACTCGTTCCTCCATTGTAACGTAATATTCCTTTGTTCTTTTTTCCAAAATTATTGAAAAAGAAAAAAAAATCAAATATACCCCAAAAAGAGGAAGGGAAAAGTATTTTCTTTATTGGCAGCATAAGGAGTCACCCTTGGATAAAGAACATATGTCCGTTTGTTCGTCAAACTATGGGATGTAATATGACCTTAGGAAGTTGTTCTCGCTACATAGAGTTGTGTCCTCCTCCGTTTGGTTATTCTTCCAAACATATGGAGAGTTTGCGTTGCCTCCTGCTTCGTAAACTTATGATTAATTCCATGTTGCATAAGTCTCATCATTTGTCGTGTTGTTGTCCAAGGGAAGTTTCTACCAAGCCTGAGTTGGCCCCTCTGCAATTTGTCTCTTGCCCTCATACCCGACCACCCTGAATGTCCAATCAAGTCCTTGTTTGAAATCAATGAAGCCTTCAGTCTGATCATCAAGATTATCTAGTCCATGACCAACGAGTCGTCGAAGACATCTGGGTAGTGAATTCATACACTCATATTACACTCCTACCTTTAGTTTTGAAGATTTTGAAGTTGTTGCTCGAGCTCTGAAGATCTCATCTGCAACCATAAGGCCATATCATCTTCTGGAAGATGGATTCTCTATATGTATATATTTTTTATTTCGAGATGTAGCTCCACTGTGTATTGTTCATGGATACACTTTATATAGTTATTTGGCATGGATCTATAGTGTATTTGATTGGTAGCCATGATTATATTTTATCCCGAGCATGGGTATGCCCGCCTCGGTGAGACATTTGTTATTTTGCAGATGACGCCTCCCGGTTCCTAGTCCCTAGGCTCACTTGTTCAACACATCAGTAAATATTGGTAATGTATTTCGGCCATCAGATGCTCTTCTGACCTCACACATTAGGGGGCATCTATTATAACCCTAATTTTCACCATACATGCTTACCTGGCATCAGTCCATATCAGATCCCTTCTTTTCCAAAGAATTGTTGAACAACTCTTTAAAAAACCTCTTTTATAAGGGCCCACATTCTCTACTCCATTATTGCACATGTGTACACGCTAGATGAACTAAAACAGTCTGCGTGGACCTACAAAAGCATGAAAAATGAAAAGTTTTCGACGGAACACACAACTTTGGGTGAGTTAACTGGAACTCCTGGCCATGCATGGCCGAGGGTTCATCCAAATACCTAGCTTATTCTAGCCTATAAAAGAAGGGTTAGGGGTCCCATTTGGAGGAGGAGAATAAGAGTAAAGAAACTTTGCCCAATTGCACATTCCCATTGTCCCAACCCTTTAGCCATCCTTGTGCAAAGAGAGATACAAAGCAAATAAGTTGGAGGACATTTGAAGAGGAGCCCAGGATCAGGATTCACGGAGCAGTGGCCGGTCTTGACATTGTAAGTTGATTCATTAAAGTTAATAATAAATAAATTCTTTTCCTGTCCCACTATATGAGTTCTTCATAGTTTAGTAAATATATGTTTGAATCTCTAACCCATTAGTCTGTAGGTAAAATGGATGTGTAGTTTGTTTCTTTTTTTGTATGCAGGTCAGCCTTGGGAGGAAAGCTACTAACAAGTGATCAAGCATGAAAAAGGATCAACATCGAACATACAAAACAAGGTATGTTGGTCTAACCATGTATTTGTTGAAAAGAAATGGGGATTAGGTCTGGGGACGAAGGTAGAAAGTAGGTTTCTTTTGTTCATATATGCATGCATAATATAACCCTATTTGCTAGTCCGTAGGGGGATTTCCCACCACAACAAAGATATATTATATACATAAATTCCACAAAAAGGATTTCATAAATGAGTCTAGATTTAGTTCTACTTCAATGAAAACAATGATTTTCATTTCTATCCTAAAACTATCTTACGACAGATTTAATTATGCCATTTTTACAAAACTAAGGGGTGTCTTACTAATATTCTTTAGAATAATGATCCAAGTGGATATCGGTGGCCACCCACCTTTTCCAACTGGCTCAAAATAGTTTTTTGGCAATTTTGGTAATTTACTATTTTTAGCAGTTTTCACTTCCGGAGCACTTTTGAGGCCCTAAACAATGTTTTTTGGGAAAACAGGTTTGACATAAGAAATTTCCTTTTATATTTCACATACAATGAATCTCCTTGACGATACCTTTCGAATGGGCTATCATACACCTAAAACGGAGATCGTATGCAAAAGTTACGACCCCGAGAAGTTGATGTACTAACTTACCCAAACGGGACCCACATGACTTTTGGTGCTTCATCTCCTAGGGTTAGGTTTTTGAATGTATAGGGTTTTTCACATTCGTTCTTTTTGTAAAATGGCCTTTAGATCCTCATTGTAATCATCTTCTTGTGAATGCAAGTGGTCGTCACATCTCTTCTCAGAGATAAGTTGCCACCATTCTAGCGAGTCTTTCACTCTGTATTTTTATAGTCTTTGTACATTTATTTCATTAATAGAAATAGTGTATTACTGTATATCTATGTTTATGGTTTCATCTCTAATACATTTCTATTAAATTGTTGAATATATGCAATATCTCTGTGCATTTCTTTATTATATCTCCGCTCTCATTTCGTGCTGAAAATAAACCAGATCAGTGGTATCAGAGTAGGCTGGTCTTGATCATTTTCCAGTGCATGTCCCCGACAAGGTCCGAGTATATAAATTTGGGTATCGATCTTGTCTCTCTTGAAGAAAATCCCTCTCATACACCCAAGAAACCCTCCATGACGGAAGAAAATAAAAATGACGGAGCAGACGATCCTATAAATTTGTTGCTTGAGCAAGCTTTCACGCGATAGAGGAACAAAATGATGGAGAATTTTTCCCACATCCTTCAACGCTTTTCGATAACAATAGGTGCATATTCATCAAACAACCACTTTGGAAGAACCTCTCCTTTCAAGCTACAGGTTAATTTTTATATTCCCATATTTGAAGGTCAGATAGATGCGAATGACCTAGACACATGGTTAAATCTGCTAGACGGTTATTTCTTGTTTCACCATTTTTCCGACAGGGAAAAGGTCACCTTCACACTCCTTAAAGCCCCCCCCCCATGTCAAACATTGGTGGGAAACTTACTAGGAGAAAATTTCCATAGAGGAGTCTGGAATATATGGGGCCAAGCCCACTTGGGATTTGTTTATGGATGCAGTAAAGGAACAATATTACCCTGTTGGAAACTATGAGCACCAGTACATAAGATAGACCACACTACAGTAAGAGACGGGCCAAGTAGTCCCAAAGTTTACCAATACCTTCCATACCTTGCACACCAAGATGGGTATCAAAGACTCCCAACGAAATTTGGTTCCGAAATACTGTGGGGCTCTACACAAATACATCCAAACTGAAATGGATTTTTTGGACATCTCATCACTCGGCGTTGCTTATCGATATGCTATTAAAATTGAGAAAAAATTTAAGTACCAGAAAAAACTAAAGTTCGGGTCTACAAATCCACAAAAACCAATGTATGACAAAGACGACCCTAATAAACAGTCTCTTGAAAACTAATCCAAGGCATGGGAAAAGAAGCATCACGGGAAGACAAAGAAGGACACTAGAAAATGGTGCAATTTCCACAAAATCCCTTGGAAAAACACTGATGAATGTTGCTCCAAACAGTCATTGGTGGTCGAGATCAAAGAGAAGGAACTGAACCCTGATTCAGAATCTGATTCTAAAAATACTGGTAAAAGACAAATCATCGGCACATACCCCACTGCTATTGTCACGACCGCAACAATTCAACTAGAAGAAGAAACAGATCCAGAAGAGGGGGAACACCTTTTTCATTCACATATGTGGGTGAAGGTGACCCCACTGAATTTTATTGTTGATAGTGGAAGTGATAAGAACCTCATCTCAGCAGAGGTCATCAAACAATTGGGATTGTCGAAAAAACCACACCTAGAGCCATACAATATAGGGTGTCTTCGCCATGGACGAGATCTTCTTGTCAACCAACAGTGTTGATTGTCATACGACATCCAACCCTTCAAGGATGAGGTATTATGTGATGTTTTCCCACTATATGTATGTGATGTTCTCTTGGGCCAACCATATATGTGGAGACGCCATGTTGTTTATGAGTCACGACCCCGCAGTGTCATTGTTTCTCTAGTGGGTCATCTCTACATAATACCATAGGTAGTTATGACTATTGTTCCCCCTAAACAGTGCTGCAAGGTAGTATCTCATACTGCAAAATTCATCTTCTTCACAATCTGTTCAAAAGGGGAACATAAGGACACTGCAACCACTATATCCTCGCCCCAAACACCTTATATCCAACAGAAGAAGGTCGACAAGGTTGCAAAAAAGTGAAAATATTCCTTCGACACATCGTCCTCTAGTGTATCTCGACTTGTTGAACAGCTTCAGCCTCAATAGGTTCGTGACAAACTCCCACAAACTGAGCAACGCGACGTCTCCAGCAAGGCAAGCAACTCATCAAGATTAAGATTCAACAAACATTTTTTCATCTCCCCTGAGCACTCAACGCAATGGATACCATTGCTTCCTAAGGAGGGGGGATTGGTCCAGGTGGATATCGATGGCCACCCACCTTTTCCAACTGGCTCAAAATAATTTTCTGGCAATTTTGGTAATTTACTATTTTTAGAAGTTTTCACTTCTGGAACCGTTTTGAGGCCCTAAACGAAGTTTTTAGGGAAAATAGGTTTTCAATATGTAAGATCCTTCAATATTTCACCTAAAATGAATATCCTCGACGATACCTTTTCAATGGGCTATCATATTCATAAAATGGAGATCGTATGAAAAAGTTACGACCCTAGGAAGTTGATGTACTAACTTACCCAAACGAGGCCCACATGACTTTTGGCGCTTCATCTCCTAGGATTAGTTTTTTGGATGTCTATGGTTTTTGGAATTCCATATTGTTTTCAAAAGGCCTTTAGAGCCTCATTTTAATCATCTATTTACAAATGCAAGTAGTCATCACATCTCTTCTCAGAGATAAGATGTCACCATTCTAGCGAGCCTTTCACTCTGTATTTTTATAGTCTCTATACATTTCTTTCATTAATAGAAATCATGTAAATATCTTGAGAAATATGTGTTTACTGATATGCATGAAATCATTTTTTGTGATTTTCCACACTTATTGTAGGAATCGATATTGAGGTTGAAGGATAACCACGCAATGAATCAGATCCAACAGTTAGAGTGGACCTCGGTTCAGATCGTGCAGTTATAGCAGGTGAATAACAAATTCACCTGTGCAATAGATTTTTGGCTCAACAATGGTGTAGTAGTATTTATAACATAATTTGCAGTAGATACTGCAAATTCATACAACACAGCAGAGAAAGAGTTCCTATGCAGGCCTCGAGGAAGGTATATTAGATCGTTGTATAATTCTATTAAGATGTTTCTCTATAATAAAGGTGTAATGACAATGGAGTCAGACAACTAAAATTCCCTGCGTGCATGGGGGAAGGGGGGAAGAACTACCAAAAAAAGGAGAAATGGATAAAGGAAAGAAGGAGGAAGCCTTAGATCCAATCATGATGGACGAAGACCAGATCAAGTGGATCATGGCGACATATGGAAAGACACACAGTGGAGCACCCTACCAATAAAAGGTCAACACCAAGAAGAGAGTCGTAACCGCGATGGAAGGATTTGCAAGTGAAGAAGAGGAGGTAGAGGATATTCAGGTTGTTTAGAAGATTGAGGAAATCCTACATGTAGAATATGAGAGGAATATGAGAGGTCCAAGAGAGGGAATAGAAGGAAACAATCTTATTCATATTAATGTCAGTGTGGAACCCATAAACCCATGTGCGACTAATACACCAAAAAGAACACCACCATTTAGATAATCAAATTTTGGGAGAAGAAAGACAGTCAAAAGTACATCTACACAAGGAACAACAACTGGGGGAGATAGTGTTGGATTAATGAGAGGGGGGGTGAATCGGTAATAGAGAAATTTAATCCCTTTTCACCATAAAATGCAAGTGTTATATCAATGTAGCATTATCATCCAATAGTTGCAGAGTAAATAAACAATGAACAAATGAGCAATCACACACATACACAGTACACCAGTGTTTTGTGTGCAAACCCAAAGATGGAGAAAACCACATAATGATTTTTCTTATATGTCTTTAAGAATTACATTCATTGGAAGTTCCAAATTCCTTTGTTTTCCAGTTGCAACTGGAAGGAGGCTCCAACCCCCTAGTTTCTCAGCATACAACCTCAGGGAAGATCCAACTCCCAAATTTTTTGGCTACAACTAGAAGGAGTCTACAACCCCCTATGTTCTCCGACTACAACCATAAGGTGGCTACAACCACATGTCCTTGCCCCATCCAACCACCCTGGTATATAAGTATAATGATGGAACCATTGTCACACTTTCACTGTGGGATATATTGTTGTAAACCTGTACCAATCAACCTACACCAAACAACCTGCACCAATAACCTGAACCATGCATCAACCATGCATCAACATGTACCTCGACATGTAATAAAATTGTACCATAAACAAGTGCATCAACCATGCACCAACATGTAACAAACAACCTTTAATCAACCTGTACCATAAACAAGTGCATCAACCATGCACCAACCTGTACCTCAACCTATACCATGAATAAGTGCATCAAACATGCACCAAACCTAGACGAATAACCTGTCACAACAACTTGTTCAAACAACCTATCACAACAACCTGTCTCATCAATCTTATCAGCCAAATCATATATACTCACCAATATCAATCAACAAGACATCTTTCAAATATGTGCATCAACCAAGCATAACACAACAACTCATAATCATCACCAAGATCAATATGTGCTTCTAATAATATACCAATACAAGTATGCTACATCATCCATAAACTATGTGTCAACAATACTACTAACAAGTGTCTCCAACCATGTACCAAGTATGTACCAATCATGTATCAACTACTCATCAACTATGAATCAACAATATGTACCAACATCATGAACTATACACCTCATGTATGTGCCAACTCATCAATTACTTGTTTGAACCAAGTACCCAACATGTACCTCAACCAAAATCCCTCATCAATTTCATCATCCAAATCTGATTTATAACTCTATAATAGACTTTGTGTATATGATCACATACATGCAAACCTTCCTTAACTTTAACAACAACAGACTAGCATTTTCATCAAACTTTACTTTAGTCTCACATGACTAGTTTTGGATTAGTCAACAACCCTAACTTGAAATAATAATAACTATGTACCTGTAATGAATAAAGATCTGAAAATAGTACACAATGTTATTCAATGTGTTTTATGCAATTCCTCTAGGTGTCACTACCTGGAACCTCTCATAAAAGGAGTTATAGAAACAATGGAATACCTTTTTGAATTCTAGCTTATTCTAGAGAGTGAACTTGTAGAGTGTGCCCCACACAGAATATTAGTTGTATGGATCTGGAAATTTTACACAGAATACTACAGACTGTAATCTAACCAAAACATTTTTTCATACTGAATTTGGATCTATTATGAAGAAGTTATGAAATTTTTACCCGAAACACATGTTTTAGACTAGTTTCAAGACTAGCCACAAACCTTATTTTCCACGGAGTGTAACTCCAAAAATACAACGACCCACAAGCTGAAATTCATACCAGAACTACCTGGATATGTTTCCTCAATGGCCTCCCAATTTCATGGTCTGAATCATTCTAGAAAAACAATTATTGTGAAAATGGTGAGATGGCCTGTAAATAACATACCTTAGAAAGCATCATCAAAAGAATTTATCCTCCCTTGAATTTTGGCCTTCTTTACTTTAACTTCCCTATGAAATTCCGCTTAGATATACTTTTGTTACCTCAATCACCTGTAGATATTTAATATTCTCAAGTGTGATTAAAATGAGAGAGCCTTGCCTCTTGTTTATACTTTCATGTAGCCTCCTCAAGGGGTTACCTTTTAACCATCTTAACCCAATTTCCTTATTTTAGGGCTAACCCACTTCTAACCACTTTCCATAATTAGAAAGTTCTCCATTTACTTTATTATTTAAATAATCCTCCTTGACTTTGTCACTTCACTTTATTATTTAAATAATCCTCTTTGACTTTGTCACTTCACTTTGTTATTTAAATAATCCTTTTTGACTTTGTCACTTCACTTTATTATTTAAATATTTGTTTTATTTGCAAGCACTTTGGATTCACTTTATTATTTAAATAATTCTTTTTGACTTTGTCACTTCACTTTATTATTTAAATAATTTTTTCTTTGCAAGCACTTTGACTTCTTTTACCTTTTTGGGCTTCAAGCAAACATATGAGGGTCCTCCAAATTTGTAAGGCCATAACTCTCAAACCTTGAGGAGT
>ML776550.1:2865264-2883584 GCA_009831015.1 Picea engelmannii
CGCCCAGTAAGAAGTTAGGGCGCGGGTTGCTTGTTTTCAAGTGAATTTTGAGGAATTACTCAGCATGGCTTTGGCTAGGAAGAGGCATGAGTTGGCCTGATGCCAGGTAAACCTGTATGGTGCATTTTAGGGTTATAACAGTCATTCTGGACATAGCCAGGAGGTTGTTCCATGTATAATTATTTTGGAAAATCCCCATGCAATAAGGTGAATTTAACATCCATATGATGCACCTGCCATTTATGTGAGGCAACAAGAGTTAAAACAAGGTAAACATAATTAATTTTGTCTATGGGAGCAAAGGCGTCATTATAGTCAATTACTTCAACTTGAGAGAACCCTTTGGAAACTAATTGGGCTTTTTATCTTTCAACACTTCCATTTGATGAATACTTAGTTATATACACCCATTTACATTTGACAAGTGTTCTTCCTTTTGGAAGGGGTACAAGATCCCAAGTATCATTCACCATTAAAGAGAGATACTCTTCATTCATTTTTGTGTCCCAATTTGGATGACCTGAAGTTTCTGCAATGTTTCTAGATCATGAATCTATGAAAGTTGATCCAAAAGTGAAGAGGCTCACTGTAATGGTGAATGTGTCTGACGTCGATCTGAAGGATCACGGACAAGATCACCAGTTGCTTCTTCAGTTGAACAAACCCATTTAGGAAGTGCTAGTACTGGTGTCGGTTGATGTTCAATGGAGTCATATAGAGGAAGGTGAGCAGGTAGAAGTGGATTTTCATCCTCACTGTCATCATTTGAAGAAAAAGAAACCAGAATAGGAATAGAATATGACACAAACGTCGAAGATGTGTCATGGACCAAAGATGTCACAAAAACCATATTAGGCTCAAAGGCCAAGATATTTTCATCAAATTTAACATATCTTGTAATTATAATTTCATTGGAATGAGGTTGAAGAAGTATGTAACCTTTGACATCTTCAAAATATCCAACAAAAATACACTTCTCACTTTTAGGCTATAAAGACTTCGTTTCCTTATCAGGAATGTGAGCCCATGTTACACTACTAAATACACAGAAGTATCTTACATCTGGATTAATTTAATTCCATGCTTTTTTCTGGTGTTATATTTTTTATATCCTTTTGGGAGTGTGATTTACTATGTAATTTGCATAGTTGATGGATTTTTCCCAATAATGAAGACTCAATATTTTAGATTGGATCATATAATTAGCCATTTCCTTTAATGTGTGATTATTTATTTCAACAACACCATTTACTGTGGTGTATATGGAACAATATGTTACATTTGAATTCCCTATGCAGTGGAGTAACTTATAAATTTATTTTTCACATATTCACTACAATTATATGTTCTTAACCTTTGAATTTGATGTCCATATTGTTTTTCTACAAGGGCCTTTTAGACCTAAAATTGGTCAAAAAATTCACCCTTAAGTTTTAGGAAGTAAACCCAGGTGCATTTGGAAAAGTCATTAATGAAATTTAAAAAATACTTGCACCCAGATAAAGAAGGAGAAGAAAGAAGACCACACAAATCACTGTGAACAACATGAAAATGGGTCAAGGTGTACCAAGAGGTATGCATTTCAAAGTTATTTTGTTGATGTTTTCCAAGAACACAATTAGTACAAAAGCCATCTCTACAAGAAACAAGAGGAAGACCAATCACCATGTGTTGATTGCATAGTTTATGCAATGAGCGATAGTTTAGATGAACAAACCACTCGTGCCAAAGTTTTCTCAATTCATCGCTATGAGAAAAAACATCTGATGGAAATGATGATGACCCAAAATTTTCAACTTGTAAAACCTAGTAATATCATCAAAAAATCCAATTGCGAGGAAATGCTTAGGATATTTTAAATCCTTGATTACAAAGTGATCCGATACACTGATAGAAGGTTGCGGGAAAGACTTGGAACACATAATACATCATTGAAATGAACATTATCTACTTGAATCATCCTAAACCATACAACACTAAGAGATGTATCATCACCAATAAATACTTTTTTGGTGTTACATTTATTAAGAGAAGAAAAATGGCATTATCATTAGTCATATGATAAGATGCTCCAGAATCAATAAGACACTCATCAAAAGTAGAAGTAGAAGTTACACTGAAGGGGAAAATAGAAGCATAAAGTGCAAGTCCATGGGAGGAAGAGGAAGAAGAAAGAATATTGATATTGTTCTTCTTCATTTTTTCTTATAAGGGTTCCATATTTTTTAAAAATTTAGACTCCACATGACCATCTTTCCCACAAAAGTTTCAATGTATGTCAATCTTCTTACTTTTTGATTTTGTTGCTTTGTCACCATTAGGAGAATAAGATAGAAAAGAGGGTTTGAGACCCTTGTTTTACTTCTTGTTGTGGTAAGGATGTTGATTATTTGGATTCTTGGATTTATCTTTCTAATAGGTCACTAATTATTTGTTGGATGTACCTACAGTGTTGATCAATCCAAGTTGCACAAGATTATAATTCTCTCGAATCATAGCATCACAAAATGACTCAAGAGAGGATTCTTTATAAGCACTCCCTAGAGCTTATCAAGTGGCATAAAAGGTAGATACAAAGACACAATATGCACTACCAAGATTAGCAATAATAGTGTATATGCATCAATCTTCATTTTCTAACTGGTGGGATTGAATGATATTGTGTTTACCAAACATAGCTTGAAGCTTTTCCCAAGCTTCATTGGGGGAATTAATTCCTTGAAGGTGAAAACTTAAATCAGGATTCAAGTTAGTCCACATTCTTCCACATTCCTATTATCATGTTTGACATTATTTTCATCATTAGTGGGTTATTTCTCTTTTCCCATGGTAATCCAATACAATCCTTTACTTCTCATCACATCCTCCATATGGGATTTCCATGATAAGTAGTTGGTACTGGTGAGAAAATGATCAATGGGAGAAGCCATATTAAAACATGTAGAGAATATAGATTTAAAGGATAAAACTAACTACCTATATGGAAAGATCTCAAAAAAATAGGTTGTTTAAACAAAATGACATTGAAAATAGACTTCAGAAGTGAAAGTTATGTCTTTTGAAAAAAAAGCATAAATGGTAACCAAAGAGCCATATGGCAAGTAGAAGTTGGTCCATGTGGTGATGTTTCTCCTTATCTAGATTTTCCTATAAGATCACTTTTAAATAAGTTTCTTATGAAGTGACCCACTTTTATAGAATAAGTGAGAATCACTTTTACAATGAAGTTACTTCGTAAATTAAACTTGCATGCAAAAAAAGAATAACTAAAGAAAATATTAAAGTTACTTATAGTGAATCACTTTTATAAATTAAGTGAAATTCACTTTACAACGGATGCATCAAATGTTTCAAAAAAGGTAACAAAAAACGAGACTTGAACTTAAGACCTCTTACTTAATAAAGCAACTTTCAACCAAGTGAGCTAGTGCAAAGCACATTATAACCTTAAGGAGGATGATAGTTGTTGTTGTTGTTGTTGTTGGAGATGGCCATGAAGTGTGTGCTCAAAAATTTTTATTTCCATGTGTTCACACACACACAAAAAAAAAAAAATTGTTCTTGACAACAACAAGGTGTTAGATCGTGGTTAGTTTACCCAGAAAATGTAATTTTTCTCTCTATTTCTTATTTACAAATATCACACAAAGCACATGAAAAAGAGCATATGTAGACCTAAAAGAGTAGAAACATAGAAACAAAAAGAGAAAATGGAAATATTATCTTTGTAATAAAAAAATTAAAAAGGGCGTATTCGGGATTTAAACCTTCATATCTAACTGAAATGGTCATATATTGGGAAAACAAAAACCTTTTCAAGTAAAATGAAAAGATGTCCTAATTGAAATGAGTGTTATGGACACAATGAAGTAGTCCTCTTAGCCCAGAAGTGTATCAAAATAGAAGAAACTAGAACTAAAAAAACATAGCTTTAAGATCTCGATCTACAATGGGAGAGGGTCTTCAAATGCACTATGATACCATGTTTGACAACACAGGTATTCCAATAGAAGACAAGCACCTTCAATAACCACTCACACAAATAGATCAAACGTCAACACACCAATTTTTTTACATGATAAAACCCCTATGGGAAAACATCCACATCCCCAACAAACATGGCCAATTGACGAAATGTATCAATGCAAAAGAAAATTTATACGAGAGAGTTTCTCATAATCAATCATCAACAAATGACACTCCATTCTCTTTAAATCGATATCATGCACCAATCAAGTCTTAATCCACATATCAATGTAGTCATTAATATCGAGGAGAATATGAGTCATCAAATCAGTCTATGCCAGGAACATATCATGATCGTCAGATTACAAATGCATACTAATGCATAATAAAGAAACACACTAAGAAACACTCTTTAACCTAATTACACATTAGCCCAAGTTGATAATAACTAATTCATAAGAGTCTAAATATCCTAACATCCCCCCTTACAAACAACTTGGGATAGGATTAAAGGATTTACAAAGACAACACAATAGGATAGGGAAGGAGGAATTACAGCCTATCCCCCCTTAATGACAACTTCCTGAACTCCTAACAAATATCTAAGTTTGGAAAACTTATCTTCTATAAGATACTTTGTGAAAATGTCTGCAACTTGATCTTCTGTAAGGAAAACAATAACTTCAATAACTTAATCATGAATGGGTTTTTTGATGAAGTGCATGCATAGCTTAATGTAATTACTGCATTGATGATGAAATGGATCTTTGGTGAGCTTGATGGCACTCTAATTGTCACACCATAGGGTAGATGGATGTTGTTGTTAAAATCCAAACTCTAAAAGAATATGTCAAAGCCACAAGGATTCTTGATTTGCATTAATTGTTACTCACTACTCTTATTTTGTTGAACAAAGAGCAATATCATGTTGTTTCTTACAATCCCAAGTGATAGGTCCAAAACTAAGGATGAAAACATAACCTACAGTAAACTTTCTATCATCACGGTCATGTTGTTATTGATACAATAACTCCCCCATTATTTAAATTTCTCTAATAAAGATAATGGGTTCCTTTCAAAAAAATTTATTTACCATTAGATTATCAATTGGTTTCTTGATTTTTAATTAATGTTAACTTTTTAGATCAGGTTTAATACAAATAAATTTCTAGTTTTTAGAAGGTTACTAGTACATAATAAAACCATTTGTGCATGTTATGTTGAAAAAAGTATTTAAGTTACTTCAAAATTGATAAGTGTTGTTTTCTAATCAAACATAGACTGCCAATTTAATAATTATAAGATTTGATGAAATCTTGTAGTTGTTGAAAACAAGGAAAATAAAGCCAAATTTCAAGCTTATAAATGTGTTAATTCTGCATAGGTTTTATTTTGTGATTCCTACCGCATGAATCATTATTTGGTTACAATGTATTCAGGTAGTGGAGACAATCATATTCAAAACAGAAAGGATGGACCTATTGATCTTATTCAAAAGAAATATCAGCTACATCAAACTACAAAAGGAGGCATTCATGAGCAGAGGATCAAACATGAAGGCATAGAGGATAAATTAACTAATGTGATCTAAGGTTGATATTTTCATTTGTTAAAATAGAAATTAAATTTAAAATACTCACCTTTTTGGTTTTATAAGATGCCTTTATCATAAAATAATTCCTTATCATAAAACTCTCGCCTACATTCGCCATGATTGTCCGATCCAATTCATAGTATGAATATCCTCTATTCCTCATAATACTTCATACTGTGTCATTTGAATGGTTAAAACATAGTTCTTATAACTCCTCACAACATGCCCATTATACTTGGCTTTACATTTGAAAAAAAAAAAACTCCTCTGCCACCTTTGTTGAGATGTGCCAAAAACTCAGTGGATGAGAAGAGAAGTAAAAAATTCAAGACATAAAAAGGTTTTCTAGAGATAGAGTATGCAAAATTATTGATGACAAAGATGACTAAAACATATCATATTAATATGAGGGTTACATGATAAGATGATTTTTAGGTTCAATCCTTTTGGAGTCAAGTTAGTTGGTTTACATCCAGAGTGTGATGAAATTTTGTAGAGAACATGATGGAAACAATTTTTTGAGAAGTTTGAAGGGAATAATGAAGAGGTAACAAATGCATTTGCTCAGACTTTTGATGGACAATATGCTCAGTTTGGTAACGTAACCATTCATATCATTGAAAAATATGTTTCTCAAATATTAGGGTCACCTCAGATAGGAGAAAAATGACTTAAGAATAGGTCAATTGAATTAAGACTTTGGACACCTTTTCTTCTAAGAAACAGATAAACCCCAAATTGGACTGTAGGGGTTCCTAGGTTATGGTTAAATTATCCTTGGAAATATTTATCTTTCTAATCCAAAAGTATATCATGTGTGAAGGGAATTTTAATTTAGTTTTTCTCTATCATATTTTACTCTTATTACATTTGAATAATGAAAAACTCATAAACATGCCTTACTTCTTATTAAGGTCATTAACTAAAATTTCTAATTCCATTCAAAAGCAAACCAAGAACGTGGAAATATATTGATATCATCATGGTTTGATTAAGATCATTGTCAAACATGAACTTCAGAAACAAGGATTGGAATGGTCACAATTTCTATTATGAAGTGGATTTGAGGATCAAGTCATTACAGGGAATGTTGCAGAGAATGTTCTTCAAGATATTGTAGAAGGAACACCTAAGAATGCTACAGAAGAAATGATTGAAAATATACCTGAAGATACAAATGAGGTTCAAGAGATTTTTGAAATCTCATGGACTAGAAAAAAATAAACAGAGAAGGAGAGGCTTGAAAATAAATGAATTTGAAAATCTTACATCTTGACCTAGAATGACAAGAGACATGGCCAAAAAACTTGAAGAAAATAAAAAAAGAGATAAAGAGGTGAGTCCTAGATTTGACAATTGTGAGAAAATACCTAGAACCCAAAACTCTAAGGCAAAATCAAGGTCAACTCATGAACGTGATGAATCCAAAAAAATGTTATATGAGTTTTAAGAACATATAGAATTGGTGAAAGGATAAACTTCTTCTTTTAACAAGAAAGAAGTGTCTCCAATTAATAGCAACAACAACAAGGAATTTTCTCCAGATTGGGATTGAAAAAGAGAGGATCTTCCTACAGTTATCAATATTGAAAAATAAGAACCCTATATACCTATAGAAGAGAAAGTAACACTTTCAACTCTAATTACAACCTCACAGTTAAAGAAGAAAAAGGAACATGTCAAGGAGTTGAAAAGTGAGATTCAAGAGTTACAAGTTCTAGAAAGGTGTATTAAAACAAAAAAATGAACAATTGAAAGAACATGGTGTCAGGGTAATGGATGAGAATTAAAAGTTGAAAGAAGAGAACAATCAGTTGAAAGGAGAAAATGGTCTACTCATAAAACATGATTATAAGTGGTACAAACAGAGGAAGAGTTTGAAATTGCAAAATCAAAGTTTGAAGGTTAAGGTTTTGATGTGAAATCGAAGGAGCACATTAAGAAAATTGCCACATGCAATAGAGATGTATTACATAGAACACAATCTTAAATTCAAAAGAGAAATGTATAAGTTTTGTCAAGTTTTGAATGGCAAAGGTTTTCAGCCTAAGGAAATAATTGATATCTGACTCTATTATCTATTAAACTCCAAACCTATCAATTTTGATTTCATTTATGACACGTCCACTTCCAATTTTGGAAAACATATTTCAGAATAAATACATTTAATTTCATACGAGGTAATTTCTATTTTATTTTTAATTTTGAAATTTATCAAATAAAAATATCCGATATTTCATTAGTATTTATAGGAATAAATATGTTTATGTAATCTTTCATTCATTGAGATAACTGCAAAAAAAATTAAGGGAAACATATACATGGGTTGTTATCCTCATCTTCATTATATGGTTTGTTTCTCTTCGATACAAAGAAATAACTTAGAAGCCTCGAATCAATGCATTGGTCAACACAGGTGTTAGCAAACAGTTACAAAACAACAAAAATAGGAAATTTAAGTCTTCGAAAAAATCATGGTCAAATATTTCTCACTTGATAGTCAATTCAACTATATTAGGAGGACAATCAGAGTGTAATAATTGTTGGAGAGTAATCATAGCTGAGTTAGTTTTTTTTCAAAGTTGAATAAATAATTAGTAATAAAGAGTACATAGGGATCTATTTTGATTGCAGAGAGGGAGTTTTCTCTTGCCATGAGATTTAGAGTTCTTTCTTGAACCAAGGAATCAATGGATGAAACTTGTTTTCTTATTGGGTTTTGAAACTTATTTTAAAACTTGTTATTTATATCAGTTTTAATTAAATCTTTAATACCCTAGTCTTATTGGTATATTTCATTAAGTAAAGTGAAGTTGGTGATGTTGTTTTCTTGTGAAACATTTCCTTACTCCTACACTCAAGTATTATGAGAATTGTTTCCATGATTATGTTTTCTTCCAACTGACTATACATCAAGTGTACATCAAGTAAAAGAGGCATCATTATTATTGGTCCCTGCATTTTGTTCTTTGATCCCCTATAAGAGGTCGTCGACCCACATACAAACGTTAGCCTTGTCATTTCTTCCAAGAAGAAATGACTATAGATAGAGACAATTGGTTTGTTTTTCCAGGGCGGGTGTAGCCAAGTGGACCAAGTCAGTGGATTGTGAATCCACCATGCACAAGTTCAATTCCCATCATTTTCCCATAAAACAAAAGAAAAAATGGACTGGATTCAGTGTCATTTTCTTATTTCGGTGTCCATATTTCTATCTATGTAATAGATAGAGAAATGGACACCCGGACCTTCTTTCTTTGTAGGAAATATGAGCCCTTTATCAGACTTGAACCGATGACTTACGCCTTACCATGGTGTTACTCTACCACTGAGTTAAAAGCCCCCCCCATCATATATTAATGAGTGAGTCCAATTTACGATATATGGATAACAAATTGGATACATATGATCCATCTATTTTTATAGATATCAAGTTGAGAACATTTATTAGTAGCTCGTAGGTTTACATGAGAGGAGGGTGGGGATGGCTATACTGGAAACTCCGGGATTAACTTATACGAAGCGAATGGAGACAAGTTATGTTATGCTCGAGAACAATCAATATGTTCATATTTCTAGAAGAGCCAAAGGATCAACGGGCCAGGTCTTATTGCAATTACTTGAAATGCGTTCAGATAATCTTCTTTTTTAATTGGGTATGACTCTCACCATTCCGGGTGCTAGAAAATTAGTTAATCATGGACATATCCGAGTGAATGAACATATGGTAGATATACCAAGTTACCCTTTCAAACTTATTACTATAATATATCAACAAAGATTGAGAGATAAAAATATGGATCATCCATTCCAGTCCAGTTTATGGCTCTCAGATCAAGTAAAATAAATATGAACAACCTTTATTTAATGGAATCCTCCCTTCTCTCCCGGAAGAGGAAGATCTTTCAAAAATGAATTCTAAATAATTCAATTAGAAGATTAGAAGATTAGAGGAGTTGAGGAAAAAAATTCTTGATAAAGGGAAAGAACAACCTATAATTGATAGAATCCTTTTTTCTCTCTCGGAAATGGAAGAGAAATAATTAAGGAATTCCGAAATTGGGATTCAAATGTGGAAGGAAAGGAGTGGAAAAATATTTGTCGATGGGATTGTGGTGTGTATAGTTTGTGAGTGTGATTATTTAAATTATCAACTCAAATAGTCAAAGGATATTTTACATGGATCTCTGATCCATCCAAAGCTCTATCTATTAATAATGGGCCTGATACGACCATTAGAGTCAGAACAGTAAGCTGTGCAATAACCTCTAGATCCATTTGGTTTTCTTTCACCCCTATGATCCCATCAACTCGATGAACGTATGAATAAAATTTTGTTGAGATCAACCACTTTTCTTTTCTTCTATTTTCTCTTCTTCTTCCCCATCTGTGTAGTTTCAATCAGGAACCTATAGCCTTGAGCAATTTATATCTTTACAATAATACATAAAATAGATAGAGAGTCCATTCATGTATTTCTATATCTAGATATTGAAATTTGAGACTGGAGAGGAATAAATGGACTAATCCGTGTAACTCATTTATTAAAAATGATTGGAGAGGGAATGGAGAGATGATAATAGAGGTAAAATTTTTTTTATAGATTTTGTTCTTGCTTTTACAAAAAATAATTTAGCTATCAAATTAGGTAAAGCATTGTATGATTGATTCTTTCATTTTTTTGACTTGCCTGGCCATTGGTCAAGCAGGTCAGAAAAAAGGCAAATTTTTTTGAAACGAAATGAAAAATACAATTTGCCAGATTCATTTTTTTCTAACTGAATAATTGCAATATTCGTTATATTGTCGATACAATCTGTACATGCTATGGTATACACCTTTACTCCACCATTCGTTTTGTTAAACAAGAACTTGTCCATCTTGGAGAGATGGCTGAGTGGACCAAAGTAGCGGATTGTTAATCTGTAGTACAGATTATCCATACCGAGGGTTCGAATTCCTCTCTCTCCATTCGATCATTATTGCGGATAACTCTGAATCTTTCTACGGAATGGAAAAGACTCATTAACCTAGATACATTTTTCACTATTCTTTACATCTGGGATTACGTCCTGGATCGTTCGATAGAAATCCAAAGATAAAAAGAGAAATGAAAAATATCACTACTGTGTAAATGAACAGTTTAAGAGTAAGCATTACGTAATCTCCGGGATCCTAATTATAAGTACAACAGAATAGATCATCAATCTTTGTACCATATATGAATACTTGAATACCAAACAATAGTATGATTAATAAAAATCACAAAATTATTTCTCCGGATCACGTGTTAAAATCAAATTGAAAGAAGGAGATAATTTATCTCTTTGTTTTTAAAATGGTCTTTCTTCGTAGATAGAGAAGTTTCTTGAAAACCAATAAGGAAACCAATAAGAAAATGGAATTTTGGTCATACTATTGACAACTTTCGGGTCACTTTCATAGTATAATTCTTGGCGGCTCCTATGGTCTAGTGGATCAGGACATCTCTCTTTCAAGGAGGCAATGAGGATTCGACTTCCCCTAGGGGTACCATGAAATAAGATATCCATTCGTTTCGTTCAATGTCTTAACCTAAAGACTTTGAATTACTTTCTTGTTCTTGGTTCGATGCTCGAGTGGTTAATGAGGACGGACTGTAAATCCATTGGCAATATGCCTACGCTGGTTCAAATCCAACTCAACCCAACCGATATCATCAATATCAATCTATCAGTATGATTATATTCATGCCAATCATGGATGAAAAGATAGTGGGTTATTGAACCCCGATATTTATATATATTCATATCATATGGATATGTGTCCAATTCCATATGAATTGATACTTTCGAAGATGAAAGAGAAGGATAAGATATTTCATCGACCTAGCACTCACGTAATCTATACGATCTATCTAACATCTACCATAGAATAAATATGAATAGTAGGTGAACTATACTTTATTGGGATTGTAGTTCAATTGGTTAGAGTACCGCCCTGTCAAGACGAAAGTTGTGGGTTTGAGCCCCGTCAGTCCCGATCCAATAAGTTAATCAATTAAGCTCTTAATACCCGTAGAAGAGTGAAAAAAATAATAGGGTTGAATAGATATACTAGATATTTAGTATATCTATCCATTAGATACATTCACCAGATCAATAATTCAGTTTGGAAAAAGACCCTTCTTTCAGGGAGAAAATCTAATCATCAGATTGAATCTGCAAGAAATATTCTTCCCTCCCCGAAGAATAAAATTCTCTTATCAAAAACATAGGAAGATCAATAGATTTTAGGATGACACAGAGGTAGTCCTCCTAGGTCAAAATCCCACGGAGATCCCTATAGAGAATTCTTAATAATTTACAGTAGATCTCCCTTTTGTTGCTCCCCAAGAATATTGTGAGTATTTCATGCTAATACTTCTTTTTCATGATCGATAACTAGTGGATTTCTAGACACTCTATTGTCTTTCCAATAATGATCATGTCAGGATCTGGAAGAACTAGTCCTTCTCATTCCAGGGTCATGGGTGGGCCTTTGGATAAATTCAATATGGGAGACTTCTATATCATCACCGGACCGGGATAGGTTCAGGATTCCATCTAACTCGTGGAGATCCAAGAAAAATACCTCTCATGTCTGATGAATGTCTTCTGAAGTAGCAGAAGGTTATTATTCGTACGAATCCTATTCTTTCGAAATGATACAGACATGTGTTGATCGGAACGTTTTCTGATGCATGTAAGTTTTTCTTACTAGTATTATCAAAAGTGATCATATTATGTTATATTATTTTCATCGAAGAATTCATTCAATCCATTAGTTACATTCTGTTACTCGAACCGATTCTATCAATTACATCTATTTCATGGATCTTGAAAGATTCATTCATCTCTATGAAATTAAATCTCGAGTTATTTTTGAACGATGTAAATATCAGGAGATCATGGAAGTAAATACCCTTGCATTTATTGTTTTTCTATTGTTCCTTGCAATTTCTACTGCTTTTCTATTTATCCCTTACATAAAAATGGCCAGTGCAAGTAGTGGAAATAATTGATTTTTATGAAAATCGAGTGATTACTGATCACTGGATAGTTCCAAATGATCTAGATCATAAGTTTAAAATAGGTTATGGGATCTATTGTATTACACCAATACAGGGTAAGGTGGGATTTTGTATCTTACAACAATACAGGGTAGGGATTGCTTTTTCATTTCTTTTGAAAAGAAGTAGTCTGAAGGAAAAGAATATCTAATCTTTTATTTTTACTACTTCTTCTACACCCATATATGGATAAATATATCTTAATAGTACTTGTCCATATATGGTAAATGTAGGAAGAAGGGCCTCGTACCATAAAAGAGTGGAGCTGATCACCTTCTTCATGCCCCTGGAAAAAACAGACCCAATGTAGATAGATGTTATTCTGAACGTACATGTGCATTGCAAAGTTGAACATCTTTTTCCGGTACAAACATTGTTATCTAGTCCATATTAGATATGGAACTTGAAATGGTATAAGAAAAAGCAAAGGAATCTATGACTTATGTCCCATATGTTTCCGCGAGAACGAAATTCATATAAGATCCGATCAATTCGGAACCATCCGGTAAAACAGGGATTATTTCTTTCTATTCCTACTAAGAAATAGAAGAGAGATCGTTCTTCAGTGGAAGAAACGAGATTATCGACTAGTTATAGAAAATAACTAATCCATTAAAACCTGTTAGAAATAATCATATTTTTCCTATGAAAATATCATAGGACAATGATAATGATAAGGGATTATGCATAGCCCTTGCGGGGATAAAGAGGAAATAATTCCATGGAAAGAGTCTTTCAATTTGGAACGAAGATTCAAAATTACTGGATCCTTATGGAACATGAGATATTCTCATGCATGATCTAGAAGGAACACAATAATTGATTCTTAAGCATTACTATTATAATCCACTTCTCCCCCCTACTACGAGTGAAAGGGAAAATGTAAAAACGACCATTAAAGAAGCCCAAGTTATACCAACTATATCCATACGGATCATGTTCTCTAAAAAATAATGATTTCATTATCAAGATGATAATGGAACTATTAATGATAGTGCAAATTTGAAGTTGAAATGGACCACCTTTCCATTTTGAACATTATTTATGTTCGAGCTTATATGAGAGATAAATAAATCCATTTGATCATTGACCAACGAGTTACTATAACTAACACGAGGGTCGTACATTCACGACAGAATCAAGATAAAAATGTACGTAACTCACTATCTATATTGGTAATATGTACCAATATGTCTCCAGAGGTTCTGTAATGGAAATCAAGACTTTTCCTTCCATTTACTTACCTCAACAAGGCGACACCGGGATTTGAACTGGGGATGGAGGATTTGTAGTCCTTTGTCTTACTGCTTGGCTATGTCACTGAGATATGGGATTTCCATGGACAGATCGAATCTGTCATCCTTTCAAATCATTCATCCTTCCTTTAAGTATAGTATGAGATGTATGCTAAAGTCAACTATAAAGGAAATGGATCTAATTTGTTCTCCATCTTTCCATATTACTATTTTCATTAGGAAATTTTCTAAGTGAGATTCACATTTAAGAATGGTTTGATTCATTCGTTCATAGCTCCATTTCACATGGTTGGATGAAAGTATCAAAGTACCTCTCTTCCTTATTATTATTATTTTTTTTTCTAATTGGAAGTATATCAGGATACAGGTAGAATTTGAAGGGATATAGTGAAAACTAAATATAAATCCAAATCTTTTTTGTCGGATTGATCCATATAGATCAATCAAGAAGAATTGAATAGACGTTTTGACAGATGGGAAACCTCCAATGTGATTAGATGAAAATGAGGGAGCGTTTATAATCCCCAAATTTGGTAAGATACAATTTGAAGGATTTTGTTGTTTCATCGATCAGGGCTTGATGGAAGAACTCCATAATTTTCCGAGAATTGAGGATACAAATAAAGAAATTGAATCCAGGATTTTTGGTAATGAATATGAATTAGCAGAACCTTTTATCAAAGAGAGAGATGTTGTATATCAATCCCTTACATATTACTCTGAATTATATGTACCAGCAAGATCGATTCAGAGGAATAGTAGTAATATACAGAAACAAACTTTATTTCTTAGAAATATTCCTTTAATGAATTCCCATGGAACATTTGTAGTAAATGGAATTTACAGAATTGTGGTGAATCAGATATTAATAAGTCCCGATATTTATTACCGTTCAGAATTAGACCATAATATAATAAACTATATATATACTGGCACTCTGATTTCAGATTGGGGAAGAAGATCGAAATTAGAGATCGATGTGGGAGAAAGGATATGGGCTCATGTAAGAAGAAAATGAAAAATATATATTCCAGTTCTATTACCAGCTATGGGTTTAAATATCGAAGAGATTCTGGACAATACTCGCTATCCCGATTTTTTTTCTTTTTACTGAAAAAGAAGAAGGGGAGGTGGGAGCGGGAGGAATATATTTGGTCGAAGGAAAAAGCCATTATGGAGTTTTATAAAAAACTCTACTGTGTAAGTGGCGATTTGGTATTTTCTGAGTCTCTATGTAAAGAATTGTAGGAAATTTTTTTCCGACAAAGATGTGAATTGGGAAAGATTGGTCGACGAAATCCGAACCAAAAATTGAATCTTGATATACTCGAGAACGAGATTTTTTCATTGCCACAAGATGTATTGGCTTCTGTGGATTACCTTATCAGAGTGAAATTTGGAATGGGTACACTCGATGATATAGATCACCTTAGAAATCGACGTATTCGTTCTGTAGCAGATTTATTACAGAATCAATCCAGATTAACTCTAGGTCGTTTGGAAGATGCAGTTCGAAGAACTATACACAGAGCAACCAAGTGCAGATCAACTCCTCAGAATTTGGTAACTTCAACTCTATTAAAAAACACTTTTCAAGATTTTTTTGGTTCACACCCCTTATCCCAATTTATAGATCAAACTAATCCATTGACGGAAATAACTCATGGGCGAAAATTGAGCCATTTAGGCCCTGGGGGCTTAACAGGGTGAACTGCTAGTTTTCGGACATGGGATATTCATCCCAGTTATTATGGGCATATTTGTCCAATCGATACGTCCGAAGGAATGAATGATGGACTTGTTGCATCATTATCTATTCATGAAAAGATTGGTCAGTGTGGTTCTTTATAAAGTCCATTCTATAAGATCTCTGAGAGATCGAGAGAAGAACATATGGTTTATCTATTACCGGGAGAATATGAGGATGAATACTATCAGATAGCTATGGGAAATTCTTTGGTGTTAAATCAAGGGATTCGAGAGGAACAAATTACTCCAGCTCGATACCGACAAGAATTTATAGTTATTGCATGGGAACACATCCATTTCAAAAGTATTTTTCCTTTCCAATATTTTTCTGTTGGAGTTTCCCTTATTGCTTTTCTCGAACATAATGATGCAAATCGCACTCTAATGGGTTCTAATATGCAGCGTCAAGCAGTTCCACTTTTTCAACCCAAGAAGTGCATTGTCGGAACTGGGTTGGAAGGTCAAGCAGCTCTAGATTCAGGAAGTGTAGCTATAGCTACACAAGAGGGAAGGATCGAGTATATCAATGCTGTAAATATCACTTCATCGATTAATGGAGACACTGTACGAACATAATTGGTTATATATAAACATTCTAATACCAATACTTGTACACATCAAAAACCTCAAGTTCGTCAAGGGGGATGTGTAAAGAAGGGACAAATTTTGGCGGAGGGTGCGGCTATGGTAGGGGGAGAACTCTCTTTGTGAAAAAATGTTTTAGCAGGTTATATGCCATGGGAAGGATACAATTTCGAAGACACAATACTCATTAGTGAATGTCTGGTATATGAAGATATTTATACCTCTTTGCATATCGTAAGGTACAGGATTGAAATCTGTATGACGAGCCAGGGTCCTGAAAGAATCACTAGAGAAATACCTCATTTAGATGCTCATTCACTTCGTCATTTGGAAAAAAATGGTCTTGTAATGCTAGGATGTTGGATAGAAACAGGTGATGTTTTGGTAGGTAAATTAACGCCTCAAACAACAGAAGAATCATTATGTGCCCTGGAAGGAAGATTATTACAAACCATATTTGGTATTGAGGTATCCACTGCGACAGAAAATTGTCTCAGAACACCTAAGGTGGAAGAGGTTGAGTTATTGATGTGAGATGGATCAATAGAGTAGATGATTCTGGTGATAATGCGGAAACAGTCCACGTATATATATCACAAAAACGTAAGATACAAGTGGGTGATAAAGTAGTTGGAAGGCATGGTAATAAAGGTATTATTTCAATAGTTTTGTCCAGACAAGATATGCCATATTTGCAAAATGGAATACCAGTTGATATGGTATTGAATCCATTAGGGGTACCTTCACGAATGAATGTAGGACAGATCTTTGAATGTTTGTCTGGTTTAGCAGGAAACCCGATGAACAAACATTATAGAATAACACCTTTTGACGAAAGATACAAGTGAGAAGCTTCGAGAAAAACTAGTGTTTCCTGAGCTTTAGAAAGCTAGTGAGAAAACAACTAATCCATGGGTATTCGAATCAGATCATACTGGAAAACATATATTAATCGATGGAAGAACAAGAGATTTTTTTGAACAACCTGTTACAATAGGAAAAGTTTATATGTCGAAATTGAGTCATCAAGTTGATGATAAAATACATGCACGTTCGAGTGGACCTTATGCACGAGTTACACAACAACCTCTTAGAGGAAAATCCAAACGAGGGGGGCAACGAATAGGAGAAATGGAATTTTGGGCTCTAGAAGGTTTTGGTGTTGCTTATATTTTACAAGATATGCTTACTCTCAAATCTGACCATATTATATCTCGTAATGAAGTACTTGGTGCCATTATCACTGGAGGGCCAATACCTAAACCTGACACTGCTCCAAAATCTTTCCGATTGCTCATTCGAGAGTTACGATCTTTAGCTCTAGAATTGAATCATGTTATTATATCTGAGAAAGACTTTTAGATAGATAGAGAGGAAGTTTGATCAGAATGAATTGTGATCTTTTATGATTGACCAGAATAAACATCAACAACTTTGAATTGGATTAGCTTCTCCCAAACAGATTTGTGCTTGGTCCAAATTTTTTTTACCTAATAGTGAGATAGTTGGACAGGTGACTAAACCCTATACTCTACATTATGAAACTAATAAACCAGAAAGAGATGGATCATTTTGTGAAAGAATCTTTGGACCTATCAAAAGTAGGGTTTGTTCTTGTGGAAATTCTCCAGGGATCAGAAATGAGAAGATAGACTCTAAATTTTGCACACAATGTGGAGTTGAATTCGTTGATTCTCGAATTCGAAGATATCGAATGGGATACATTAAACTGGCATGTCTAGTGGCTCACATATGGTATTCGAAATGTCTTCTTAGTTATATTGTGAATCTATTAGCTAAAACTCAGAAAGAATTAGAAGGCCCAGTATACTGGGATGTGTGACTTGATCACAAGTTCCGATCATACAGATCCGTAATAAGAAACTATCATCCTATTCAATCTCATTGGGATTCCTTTAGCTCTGACATGTCCCTCGAGAGGAGTAGCATGAAGCTCAGAATTATAAGCATCTTGAAGAGATGTTGAGAAAGAGGAATTAGTCCAGGGTTTAGATATTCTGTATCAATTTGCTAATTGAACTTCGTGAAAACACTTCTTTCATATAATGGAATTCGAAAG
>ML776550.1:2903031-2948288 GCA_009831015.1 Picea engelmannii
CCAATCATACAGGCACCAACTTGTATAACAGAGAACAAGAGTTCTCCCTTGCACCACCCTGCCACCCTGGTTTCTCTGGCTGCAACCAGATGGAAGCTACAACTCCCTGTGTTCAAGCACCCACTTGAACCTATGAGGACAACTGTCCTCCTGAGCACCTCCCAACCTCCCTATAATATTAATCTTCGTAACTTAAACTCATTACAGCGCAATAAAGTTATTCAATGGCTTACCAGTCTTGTCGTTGTTCTGTTGCAATGCTCTACCCTGTCTGCATCAGTGTCTTCTGCACCCTCCTTGCACTTTCTTTTCTTCTCCATTTATACTCTCTGCATCATGTCCCTTTCATGAAACCTTCCTCTGTTTTGTATTTCTACTACTGTGCTCTGCCTCCTTGCTCACACTTCAATCCTTCTACACAGTGACCACAACAATTCTAACAACAATGGCAACAACAACCTCATCTCTTCTCTGCACTGTGTACTTATTGTTTCTGTGCACCTCATGCATGCAATGTGTGCCACCCTCTGCATCCTCACACCGTGCCCATGTTCTCCACCTGTCGAGTGCTCTGCCTGATACTCATCGTAACTCTTCAGCTTCTCTGGCCGTTTTTCCCACGCGTTCAACATCACTGGGTGTTATGCTGAGATTCCTCAGCCTCTCTAGCAGTTGAGACTCTTCATCTTCTCTCTAACAGTCGAACTCACTGTGTCGTGCCTCAGTAGCCCTCTGATCATTTCTTGATCCAATGGTTCAGATCAAATCAGGATTTCATATATCGCGATTTCGGCACTTTCGATGACATAAAGTTTATGTCCACGGGAGTCACAATTTCCTGATTCGTGATGTGCTTCAGCCCTCCTGGCTGAGCCCTAGTCCATGTGACCAGTCTCTGTGTGACCTTGGTCTTGTCACTCGATCGGCGTTTCGGAATTTCTAATGTTCAAGGTTCTTGTCACTTCCAAATAGCGATTCGCAAAACTCTGTCACAGGCTATGATCAACGGTCCAGGTATAACCTTGGCTCAACGGCTACGATTGAGTCGCGATATCGCATATCACGAAATCGGGGTTTCTGATGTCAAGTGACTTTTTCATTCCAAAGTCCCGATCCCCGATACTCCATGTAGATAATCAACGGTCCAGATCACTTCTAAATTTACGGCTGCGATTAAATCGCGAAATCGCATATCGCGATTTCGAAGTTCTTGATGTCAAGTGATTTTGGTATTTCAAAGTCGCGATTGTCGATGCCTCTGCTGACGTCACATGTGGTTTGCCACGTGTTAGATCCTACCACGTGTCACTCTGATTCGTGACTTACATAAGCTTGAAGTGTTGAATCTTCCTGACACCTATCATTACCTAGATGTGCCACATGTCCCTATCTGACGTGGTCTGTTGACGTGTGTTGGATCGACGGTCTAGATCACTTGTTATCCAACGGCTGTGATTAACTCGTGAAATCGCATATTGTGATTTCGGGGTTTTCGTTGTCAAGTGTTCTTTTCATATTGAAATCGCGATCCCCGATTCTCCGATGAAGGAAATCAACGGACCATATCTAATTCTTGATTTAACGATTGAGATCATATCACGATTTCGGGGTTTTTTTTGTCAAGGAACTTTGACATATCCAAATCATGATCCTCGAAACTCCGATGAATACGCTCCTGGTCCATATGACCATTATCCTCATGACCGTAGCCAAACCTTCACTCCCTTTAAATACCTTGCAGGTTCTCATTGATCCAATGGTGGTCGGGTCCCTGCGCTCAGATCTGACGGCTGAGACCTGTCCTCCTATCGAGCTTCTCTCGGTGGCGCCCGATCGCTGCCACGCATCCTTCCAAATAGACGGTCCTGATTATGTTGGGATTTCACCTTGGATTTTCCCGATGGTAAACCTCGTACAGCTTCTGTCTGATCTGACGGCTGATGGGTTTTCTGAATGAGATCCAATGGTTGTGGATCTATGTCTTCCTTCTCTTCTGCAAATTCCTGTATCTTGAGCTTTGCCTTTGCTGCGCGCGTTTTCTTCAACGTTGTTCCTCCTGAGATTTCACGTCTGAATCCCCAAGGGATTTGTATCCTTCTTATCCTACCATATTCACTACTGTACTTTCCATCAATGACAAGCATACGCTACTTGGTAAACATTTTCCAACAGTTGCGAACCGCCTCAAGCCAATTTTTCCCTTTGTCATATCCAAGGAACAAAAAGGGTACGTAGAAGGTAGACAAATTATGGACAGCATCATTTTGGCTCACGAGGTCATCCACTCTCTCAAGTTGACAAAAAATCCAGGTATGCTCATCAAACTTGATATTTCAAAGGCTTTTGATAGAGTCAACTGGCAGTACCTTCGAGCCATTTTAGATTCTTTCGGATTTGATCAGCAATGGGTAAATTGGATCTCTCAAAGGATTACCTCTACACAATATCCAACTGGCACCCTCATATAATCAATTTGTTGATGACACCCTACTCATGAACTCCCCAACCGTAAGAGAGGAAAACAAGCTTAACTCCATCCTCTATGATTTCACAGAGGCATCAGGCATGACTATCAACCTAGACAAATCCAAACTCTACTTCTTCAACACTCCAGCAGCTGTCCAAATTCATATCTCCAGACTCTTGGGAATACCTAAGAGCTCCCTTACATCCAACTACTTAGGCATTCCTCTAACAGGCGCAACAACTAGATCCATTTCCTGGGACAACCTTCTTCTTTCCATCTCCAACAGGCTGAGAAATTGGACCTTCAGACCCATCAACATCGCAACCAGGCTGGTCCTGCTCAAGTCTGTCCTACAAACCCTACCTACCTACCTTTTCATAGCCCTAGTATCCCCCAAGCAGGTCATCAAAGAAATAAGGAACCTCCAACGAAATTTCCTCTAGCACAGACACCAACCAAATAAGAAGTGGGTGCTAGTAGGATGGGACAAGATCTGCACACCAAAAAGTATCGGAGGGCTGGGAATCTGGGATCCATGGAAACTCAACCAAGTAATGGGAGCCAAAATGTGGTGGAGGTGGTTAAAAATGCCAACAAATTTATGGGCACAAATATGGAAGCAGAAGTACGCTCCTCTCACACAAGAAAACCATCTCATCAGACACAATGTCCGAATACAGGGATCTAATATTTGGAACACAGCATGGAAAAATAGAGACCTGGTGCAAAATCATGCCTTTTTGGAGGTCTGAAATGGAGAAAGCGCTATGTTCTGGCAGGACTCGTGGATGCAACTCAAACCTCTAAGTGACCTGGAAGAGCTAAACCCCCTCAAATCGGCTATAAACCAGAACACACTTTTGAGGGTGAAATATCTTTTGAAACTTGTGGATCAGAGAATGCAATGGCATCATTGGAAAACCTCTAATTAGGAATTAGCGGTCCCAGAGGACTTAAACCTGCAATTCTGGCAACACTGTGCAAGTCACCGAAAAATCCCCAATCGAGAAGGCTTGGATATTCTTCGATGGGGACACTCTACTACTAGCAAATTCTCAGTCAAAGAAGCCTACTACCTACAAGGCAACTACCAGAATCATGGTAGGGAGAACATATGGAACAAGTTTTGGAACCCTGTACTCTGGCCCAAGGTGTCCACCTTCCACTGGCTTATTGCACACAACATATTCCTAACCTGGGACAACCTCAGGAGAAGAGGATTCATTGGACCCTCAATATGTGTCTTATGCCACCAACAAGAGGAAACCAAGGAACATTTATTCAACAGATGTCCCTTCAGTCAGTGGATTTGGGACCAAGGAGCTCAAATAATGCGTCGATCTAATCAAAACAGGAGCAGCATCAGCTATACGCTTGAAAAATGGGACTCAATCACCTACAACAATCCTTTGTTGGCATACATTTGGCAACTCCTCCCAGGATTCATTCTCTAGCAAATCTAGAAAGAATGAAACAAAAGAATCTTTCACTCCAAAGCCTCCACACCAGGCTTAACTTGGGAAAAAATTGTCACACGTGTCAAGGATACAACTAGAAGCAAACCCTGGAAACTAGAGGACTTAAATTGCAACATGGAGGAGCAATCCATACTCCAAAGATGGTAGCCTAACCTGAGTAATCAATTGACAATAAAGGCATCTAATCGTCAGCATAGTAGCCCAACCATTTGGACCCCTCCTCCAACATATTTCATAAAGATCAACTTCGATGGGACCTCCAAAGGGAACCTGGGACTAGCGGGATATGGAGCCACACTCAGAAACTCCAATGGAGATATCCTCTCTCTGGTAGCAGGTTACTTGGGGGAAACCACAAACAATGTGACAGAGCTAACAAGCCTCTTGAAAGGTCTCCAAGTAGCAATTGATAGACATCGGCACAAGCTCATCCTAGAGGGGGACTCACAAATTGTCATCCAGCTAATCACCATGATCCTCCTTGGGGAAGACCCGCTGAAAATCTCACCTAGTTGTCGACTCTTGGGGCTGCTAGAGGAATTCAGAAGCCTCCTTAGAACTAACCTCAACATCATACCCTTTCATGTGAAAAGAGACACAAACAGGGTAGCGGACTGCTTGGAAAATGAAGGGATAGAAAAGGAGACAGAGCACATCCACTGGGAAGCACACATCTCTAGAAACTCAGATATCTCAAATCGGTGTCATGCTCTGGCCAACAGGGATCTCCAATCCCTGGATGGGGTGCCACGTCGAGAAGGGAGGACACATGGGAACGAGCTGGGCAGGGCCATAATTAATGGCCACCGACTCCCATCTCCTCACCATTAAGATGGGAGTGAACCTGAGAAGCCAAAACCAAAGGATGAATCCTATCACATGAGTGAAGAGGATGGCAGACCAACGCACTAAGAACATATCTTTAATGGCCATGGCTATCATAGACACCTTCATCCTTATCATTCGCCCTAATGGATATGAAATGAATTTGTTAATTGAATGGACGAAAGCTGAACCTTCAGAGTGTTGGAGTAGGGACACTCATCCAATCGTCATTTTGGTTATATCTCTGCTTCTCTACATGCCGAGAGCAAGGGGACAACCTCACAGAGGCACTGCGTGGTATGCATCTGACTCCCATAGGAAGCGGTAGAAGAAGTTCGAAAAATCATTGGCTATGGAATGCACTCGGAGAACCAGGAAGCCTGGGAGAACCATAATGCCTCCCATGACATATGTGGAGGAGATTGTTCCGGACAAACCCATCCAGGTTCCCCCATAACATCTCCTCTTCACTGTCCCAAATAATTGGGATCTCCCCACCTGTTTCATGAACGATGCCAAGCCTCAGTTTCTAGGAATGACACACAGTCACAAGTAAGATGACCCAGCAGGGGAATACACAACTTTCCATGTTGAGGGAGAATTCCCAAAAAACATAGAAGAAAAGGAAAATTCAACAAGCGGCGAACCTCGAGAGGAAGCGGCACAGCAGGATAAGATGCAAGGACAGCAAGGTGGCAGTGCAAATGAATACAAGGAGGAGATTGATGCACAGAATCCAATTCCCCTCTCCTCCCCTCAGGGAGAATGGAAGGACCAGCCTCCACTCCTCCACTTGGAGCACCTGGAACTGATCTTTGAAACGCGTAGCATGGTGGAAGACCAAATCCACAGGGCCATCCAAATCAGCCAACACCTTGACATGATGTACGCTACTTACTCCAGCACATCTCCAAGCCGACAATGCCCTATGTGTGCACAAGCCTATGCGCTTCTAGTCAGACTGGGAAAGGATGGAAAAGATTACGAGAACATCGGGTAAAAGGTTTTGTGCATGTTCATAGTTAGAAATTTTCTTTTGTTTCAAACCAAAGATTTATCTCAGTTAGACTATAGTTATGTTTTTAGTATTAAGTTAAGGAACAAACTTAAACTAATGGTGGCCATGTGTCCTAGTTTCCTTCAGGCAGGACAGATGGCCACCTGGTTATTTTTGTTTGAAAACACGTGGCATGGAACAACCAGCTGTCTCGGTTTCTTTTTTAGGCGAGACAACTAGTGCTCCAAAGACTTTGTAAACCTGCAACTTCAATATAACAGGATCCTCCTTTTTTACTTAAAAAAAAAATAACACATAATAATAATAATAGATTCAACGATCCCTATTAATTTCTAGAATCGAAGCAATAGTGATTCCAACAAAACAATTTCAATCTACAATGTAACTGTTAATTCCAACACATTATCAAAGTATACAATGTCAATGGTTTCAATCAACGATATGAATATTAAGCTCTACATTTTATATAGTATTGACGCTCAATCAAATGATTTCAAATAAATCCAAAATTAACCAACCTAGCTATAGTATCACTGTTAGACTATACAGTACCGATTATACAAATCAAGTATACAGTACCGACTATACAGTAAGAATTTTTTTGTTAAACAAATTTATATATTACATTCAATTAATGTGTCGTGGTTTACAAGATTTAGAATGAGTATATCGTACTCTTCCCTATTCGATACAAGTTTTATTTGCAATTTTGTATGTTATTGAAGTTTTGCACACTCTCATCTACATAGTAACCTTCACATAAATTAATTTGAAAATAAATTTAAAAACAATATACATTCACATACTAACTTCAAACTTTTCCTTCTCAGATGCCCGTTTCAATTTTTTTTTGCATTTTTGTAGTGCAACTGGCTATGTTACATTTCAACAACCTTCTCGTTAGGTACTTGTTGCTCTGCAACCTACCTTGTTAATATTATTTTTATGATTGATAATAATTGGTGTATTTTCATTTACAGATAATAACTCTTTTATGAATTTTTACTAAATTGCTTATCATTTATCATTCTTTTCTTTATTTGATATTTATGTTTAGGTCTTAAGTTGTTAGTCATCAGAAACAACATTTATATATCTTAAGATAATTTCTTGCATAATGTGGATGAATAAATATCATCTTGGGAACTGACCTATGAGAGTTTTGTCTCTTATCTCTTTGTTTTCCATATTCTTGAATTTTTTCTTTAACTATCAGTGTGCTGTAGATATAACTATTGCAATCTATTTTTAGTAACCATAGTTATTGAGCTTAATAATTCTTTAAAATCATGAGTTTCTTCTTATCTTGATAATTAATCATTTTGTTTTACATATTTTAGTTATTTAAAACATTTCTCTCAATTGAGATAGGATAGGTTAGTTTTCATTTATGCAATTGAGGGTTCATATAAAAAACAGTCAAGTGTCATTTCCAAGAAGCAACTTTATTGACTTGAAAATTGAGCCCACGTATTAGTTGAAATATACCATCCTAAATGAAAACAAGTCTAATTGATACTTGTGATCGAGGAGATATCCCTTGTTGTGAGAGGGAAGTTTTTCACATATCAACAATTGGTGCTAGAAGGAGGGCGACTGACATGCATGGTTGGTAGATCATCTCGCGATGTCAAGTAATCACAATCATATCATACCAAATCACCTATAAATAGTATCATTAAGTCTATCAGTCGGATTTCATCTCTTAAATGAAGTTTGGTGTCCAATTCACCTACAATTATAAAAAACCCATAGGAGGTAGAATCCCAATATAACCTTGTTTCATTATCTCAGACGGAGCTTGTAGATTCTACCTTTTATGAATAAATCCTTGTATTCAATCCACAACTACAACTATCCATGGTTTTAACAAGGGCACATAGTAAGGAAATCGGTCAAGCTTCTATCGAATTTACGGTCCCTAAAAAGGGAAGAAATTCAAGGAAAGACAAAGATAATGATATAACTTTCATATTTGATATACTTTGGCTCAAATTTCAAATATATTCAAGGCATAAGATGATATTAATTATTCATTGATATATTTCCAATTAGAATTTAGTTCAGGTAATACCCCATCTTCTCCATAGAGTCCACCTCACACTCCTATTGGATCCCAACCACGTTCCTCACAAGGAATTCCTAGACATTCTCCTTAGGGAAGTCCAAGGAAACCTCAAAGGAGAAGAATGGCTAGAGTACCAAGGATACCATGGCTTTCCCCAGGAGATGTTGTAGTTCTAGGTCTTTCTCATAATCTTCCTAAACATCCTAAGAGCTTCCTTCCCAAATTTGATCCTAATAATAAGGAATCTCTTGAAGATCATGTCAGTAAATTCATGTTATCAATTAATTTAATGGGTGTACAACATGAATATGTTGTATGTTGATTATTTCCATATATTTTCGAGGGAAAAGCATCCACATGGTATTATGCACTACCACAAGGAACAATTACGAACTGGAATGATTTCAAAACTACATTCATGAAGAAGTTTGGTGAGGATAAAAATCCATAAACAATGGTCTTTAGAATTATTAAGGATAAAAATGACTCTTAAGGAAACAATTTAAATTTTCAATCAAATATTCTTGACATTAATGTAATTATTGAATTCTATACTACATATTTTCCTTCTTCCATTGTTATATTTGTTAAAAGAGGTAGTAAAAACACTTTAGAAGAAACATTTGAAGAAAAATTAGATGTAGAAAAGGAAATGATGAGTATCGTCAATTAAACACCAACTAAGGAAAAATAAACTTTTGCATTGGCTAAGAGACAAAATGTAATCAAGACAAAAGACAAGAAGAAAAAAATTGTTGACATGGATAATATTCAAAGAATGATTCAAAAATTGACCAATGATATTGTAGATCTTATTAAAAATTTAGGTGAAGGTTCATCATATAGGAGACCATGGAAAACATATTTTAGAATAAATCCTCCACCTCCTAATAATCAAAATATCTCCCCTGAAGAAAGGCATCTTGAATAATTTGCTCAAGACCATTACTTTTGAGTTCATCATGCATAATTTTTCCAAAAATAAATATCCAAGATATATTAACATGTCTAAATTTTTTGTTACAATGGAAGAAGATGAGGAAGGACAAATAAATCAATAAAATCAGGGCGATCAAAAAATTGAATCATCAATTAATGTCATATGGGATGTTACTCATGAGATCATATATGATGATGAGGAATACACTTCTGAATAAATTTGTGTTGCTCAAACTGGATGTAAAGTTTTACCTTCTACTCCTAAAACTCCCACTACTTCAACCCCTTCCAAAAAAACAGTTTCTACAAACAGATTGAATTCCAGCCAAAGAAAACCAATTGATTGTTCTGCTATTATTGATTATGATCTTGTAGAAGATACAAAAATGACTAGAGATAATATTTCTCTCTTTGAATTAATTAAAATAACTCAATAGAAAAGCAAGTTTATTCTGTTGATTTTTCACTAATCTACGATCAAGCATGAAGTTCATTCCAAATTTAGCATTTTACTTGAACCATATAAAATTGCAGTTACACCATAAAAAAATTGCTACAGTAACCAAGATCACAAAAAGAAACACCATGCACAAGTACACAAGAGGTATCTTGGGAAACCCTTCTCAACAAGGGAAGAAAACCAAACCAATACTTTTCTATATTCTTCAAGAGAAATACCTCCCACACCATAAACCTAGCACACAAAAGGGTGCTCACAAAACCCTAGAAGACTAGTGCCCAAGAGAGGTGCGTACTTTTCTCAAGAACAAGTATTTGCTAAAATTTCCAAACTCACACTTGTGTTATGATTCCTGAATGGGGAATTTACCTTTATTTATATTAGACTGAGTTTATCAACAATAGTGTATATTGGCACAATAGGGATGACCTCAGTAACTCACAATATAATTAATAATTACCATATTAATTATCTTTTACATTAATTATCTTTCACTTTATGGCGGGGCCGACCTGTACCCTTTACATCACAAATAGGGTTACAGGTAAGTCTGACTCTTGTACAATATAGAAAGGGATCTCATACACCCACTAGTGCTCAACCTCTAGGGGCACATCCATCTGTGCTCAGCCACAGGGATATCCACATCTCTATATCACTGCATCTCGTAGGAGAATCACACTCACTAGTGCTCAACCATTAGGATCATGTTCACCTATGCTTAGCCACATGCACGTCCAACTCAACTCATCTCTATCTCACTACGTCTTACAGGAGAATCACACTCACTAGTGCCCAACCACTAGGATCACATTCACTTGTGCTCAGCAACATGCACATCCAACTGATCTTATATCTATCTCATTGTGTCTCACAGGAGAATCAAACTCACTAGTGATCAAGCACTAGGATCACGTTAACCTGTGCTCATCCATAGGCACGTCCAACTCAGCAGATCTCTTTCTCACTGCATATCACAGGAGAATCATCTAGAGTATCACATATTCTCAATTATCTTCATAGACGAGACCAGTACATCATTTCATCTACGTCTCAGAGATAACAACACATCCAACTCATGGGATTACCCATACAGGGGCACACAACATTCCATATCTGTCTCAGAGAGGAACCACACACCCAAATCATGGGATTCCTCACCCCACACAGGCACACAACGTTCCATATCTGTCTCATAGAGGAGACACACACCCAACTCATGGGATTCCTCACCCCACATAGGGGCACACAACATTCCTTCTTCGTCTTAGAGAGGAACCACACACCCAACTCATGGTATTTCTCTCAGGTCAACTCACTCATTATGTGTCCTGGAGGATGTCTCACTCAGTTATAATCATCAACACTCCCTCTTAGCTAAGGAGGCATTCTCCATTACGCCAAGTCTCGCACCAAAGTAATCAAACTTTGTCTTGGTTGTAATCATAAACACTCCCTCTCAGCTAGGGAGGTATTCTCCACCAAGCCAGTTTCTCACAAAAGTACTCTAACTTCGTATTGGCAAGAGGTTTGGTGAAGATAAATGCAATCTACTCATGTTTAGGAAGGTACTGCATGTGTATTTCTTTCCTCTGCAACATGTCTCTGATGTAATGATATTTAATATCAATGTGTTTTGATCTATAATGAAACACAGGTTTCTCAGACAACTTCACAGAGATCTGGTTATAATAGGATCTATCTCATGATCAAATAAATTTTTCAAAATATTACGAATCCATAATGCTTCGTAGACTACCACACTCAATTCTATATACTCTGCTTCTGTGGTACTCAAGGCCACAAAGCTTTGTTTCTTGCTGCACCAAGAAACCATGGCAGAAACCAAGGTAAAACAATAATTGGATGTGCTCTTCCGGTCCACTGGGCTTCCTGCCCAATCAACATATCCCTGCAAAATCAAGTCTACACTGGAGGCATATCTCAAGCCATATCCAACTATGCCTCGTAGATATCTCAATACATGTTTCGTTGTTATCTAGTGAGTATGTCTAGGCTGACTCATGAATTGAATAATATACATTCACTACATAGAATAAATCGGGTCTAGTGTTAATCAAATACATCAATGATCCAATCAGTTGTGGATCAATATCGTCTGAATCATCATCATTCATTTTCTTCAAATCCATCACCATCGGTGTAGGCATGGATTTTCATTCTGTCATATTGAACTTCTTTAATATCTCGACAGTATATTTTCCTTGAATTAGAAAAATATCATCGGTCCTCTGTCATACTTATTGTCCCAAGAAGTAGTGCATCATACCCAAATATTTCATCTCAAAATTAGAAGTCAAAGATTACTTTTATCCAACAACAAGTATTTCTGAATAAGTCACAACAATTAGGCTCTCGTCACTAGCAATGTAATAATATAGGTTTGGATCAGCAACACTCTTGTTGAAACCCAAACTCATCAAGAATCCATCCATCTGATGTAGTTTACAATTCATGGATGGTAGTATAGATGGAAATGTATCGAGCTTACTAGATCAAGTGTCTCATCATAAAAAACCCCTCTATTTGTGGGAATCCGCTGGCTACATATCTCTCTTTGTATTTCTCGACACTTCCATCAGCTGCATGCTTGATCTTATAGATCCACTTGGAAGTCACCACAAACTTACCTTCTTGTCTCTGAACAATATCTCATACATCATTCTTTAAGATATACTGGTATTCTTCTATCATGGAAACTTTCCATACATGTTCACTTGTCACTTCTCCAAGAAAAGAAGGCTCAAAATCAATGGTGTGGCTCATGGCTGAAGAGTAGCTCAAAAATTGTGTTTCTCTCTCGGGATGTGCCTTGAGGGGCTTGCATGTTCCTCTTCCTCCCGCAAAGTTTGTCGATCCTAGGCATGCCTTTTATGACCTACTGCAATATCTATGGGCATATCAACTGGAACAACTAGATCAGTTGGAACAACTGGATCAACTGGAATAATGTATGTCTCCCTTTGCACTGCTGAAGGGGGAGAAGGTATTGTCTCACTGTCAATCTCCATATGAGATTTTATGGATCTTTGAAATGATATCTCTTCTTCAAGATAAACATCTCTTCTTGTCTCAATCTGTCTTTGACCAGGGATGTAGATCTAATATGTCTTAGAAGATTCATTGTTATCCCATAAATGTATCATTTCTCCCTGAAGGGTATAGCTTGGAACTCTTCTCTTTTGGCTACATGAAAATGCATTGGGAACCCAAATATACTGAAGTGTTCGATCTCGGTCTTCACTCTGGTGAAGGCTTCTTCAGGAGTTAGGTTCTTCAAAATTTGGTGAGGACACCTATTATGAACATATATTGTGTCATGCATGTTGCTTCCCATAGGATCATAGAAATATTATGATCATGCATTTTTGCATTGGTTGCCTCAATGATGGTTTTGTTCTTTCTCCTTCTCAAATAGTTTTGAATCCCTATGAAGTCTGATGTATAACCATCTTACTTTGTTGTTAACCTTCCTGGAACAAGAAAACAAACGAAAGGAAAGGAAACAAGAATATCTCTTAAAGGAGAATAATGAGTACATCTCTAGAATCAAAACATTTTAAGGATTGTTTGTCACAACTACAACGCCTACTTGTAATGTAGAAAGATTTAGAAATGTAGGTTAGAGGCATGATAATTTAAAACAATCAAACCTGGATTCTTCACTTCCCATGTGTTGTTCCTCTGAATGTACTAAGATCCCTATGGATCTATGAATTCAGCAAAGATTGCTTCCTTCTGCAATTACCCTCATGAAAATGATACAAATAATATATACAAGTGCATACCTGAGGGTGTTGATATGATTTCTCCAATGGCACCTAGATGATCTCTGTCCTCTGACATCTTCATGTCATCTTCCTTATCTTCATCGGTAGCTATCTCTAGTAAACAATTTTGTATCATCCATAATATGTTTTCCTCTTAAAGTCTTGACTTATAGAAACTTGAGTTTCTTTATCCATCAAGCTTATCTTCCACCAAGGTTTTGTTCATCATATTTTTAGATTCTTCACAAACCCTTGCCAACTGGGCTAGAAAACCTAACGACTAGACTAGGATAGAAATATTAGATTTTGTTGGGCTTATGATTGCCAACAATAAGCCTTGAATGTTAGAACAACACTGGTGAGATGAAAATCTCCTTCAATGAGTTGTAGAAACCCTAATTATTAAATTTCTACAGAAAATTGTGAAACCCTAGAAACCATAGGGCCAAAAATTTAAAATACTCAGAAATTCACTTTGCGAATCTTTGGAGGTGCATTGAAGGAGGCTGTACACTCCTCTCCAATTTTCATCCCCAACGTCCAAGTGTAAAGTGTTGAAATCACCCAAAAGGAGAGGGAAAAGAACATTGGTGAGATGAAAATCTCCTTCAATGAGCTGCAGAAACCCTAATTCTGAAATTTCTGTAGAAAATTGTGAAACCATAGAAACCCTAGGGCCAAAAAGTCAAAATGCTCAAAAATTCACTTTGAGAATCTCTGGAGGTGCGTTGAAGGAGGTCTTACACTCCTATCCAATTTTCAGCCGCAACTTCCTCAGCCGCAACTTCCAAGTGTAAAGTGTTGAAATCACCCAAAAGGAGAGGGTCATACAGAAATTGAAAAAACCCCAGATGGTCATACGAAATTGGCAGAAACCCTAGAGGTCCATACATAATTGTAGAAAAGAGAGAACATATGCTTTAATGGTTGTGCAGTGGGTTCTTCAAGACCTATTCTCTGATACCATGTTTATTTTTCACTAAGCTAGGCTCAATCATGAAGCTCATTCCAATTTTAGCATTTTACTTGAACCATAGACAATTGCAGTTACACCATAAACAATTTGCCGCAGTAACTAATATCACAAGAAGAAACACCATGCACAAGTAAACAAGAAGTATCTTGGGAAACCCTTCTCAACAAGGGAAGAAAACCCAACCAATCCTTTTCTATATTCTTCAAGAGAAAGACCTCCCACACCATAAACCTAACACACAAAAGGGTGCTCACAAAACGCTAGAAGACTAGCGCCCAAGAGAGGTGCGCACTTTACTCAAGAACAAGTGTTCACTGAAATTTCCAAACTCACACTTTTGTTATGATTCCTCAATGGGGAATTTAACTTTATTTATATTAGACTGAGTCTATCAACAGTAGTGTTTATTGGCACAACAAAGTCGACCTCAATAACTCACAATATAATTAATAATTACCATATTAATTATCTTTTACATTAATTATCTTTCACTTTATGGTGGGGCCGACCTGTACCCTTTACATCACAAATAGGGTTACAGGTAAGTTTGACTCTTTTACAATATAGAAAGGGATCTCATACACCCACTAGTGCTCAGTCACTAGGGGCACATCCATCTGTGCTCAGCCATAGGGATGTCCACATTTCTATCTCACTGTGTCTCACAGGAGAATCACACTCACTAGTGCTCAACCAATAGGATCATGTTCACTTGTGCTTAGCCACATGCACGTCCAACTCAACTCATCTCTCTCTCACTGTGTCTCATAGGAGAATCACACTCACTAGTGCTCAACCACTAGGATCATGTTCACCTATTCTTAGCCATAGGCACATCCAACTCAACTCATCTCTATCTCACTGTGTCTCACGGGAGAATCAAACTCACTAGTGCTCATCCACTAGGATCACTTTCACCTGTGCTCAGCCATAGGCACGCCCAACTCAACAGATCGCTTTCTCAATGTGTCTCATAGGAGAATCATCTGAAGTATCACATCATCTCAACTCTCTACACATAGGAGACCAATACATTGTTTCTTCTATGTCTCAGAGAGAACGACACACCCAACTCATGGGATTCCCCACACAGGGGCACACAACATTCCATCTTTGTCTCATAGAGGATCCACACACCTAGCTCATGGGATTCCTTACCATACATAGGGCACACAACGTTCCATCTCCATCTTAGAGAGGAGCCACACATGCAACTCATGGGCACACCCAAATCATGGGCTTCCTCACCCCACACAGGGGAACACATCATTCATTCTCCGTATCAGAGAGGAACCACACACCAAACACATGGGAACACCCAACTTATGGGATTTCTCTCATGCAAACCCATTCAGTCTGTGTCATGGAGGATGTCTCACGCAGTTGTAATCATCAACAGATTCATGCTTTGAAAATCAATGTTGAAAAGGAGAAAGAAATTCAAAATCTTTACTCAAATATCAATGCTGCTTTGATTAGGGATCAATTTGGTTCACACACACCTCCATTTCTTCTGACCTTCTAAATTTTTAATAGAAATGTAAAAAATTGTTTAGTGGATTGAGGGGATTCATCTAATGTTATTCCCTACTTTCTGTGTAAGAAATTGAACATAGAGCCCCCAAAATATTATATATTAATTGTATAGTTGGAAATATCTAATGTGAAAGTGTTAGGAGAGTTAAAGAGATTTTTTATTATATTCAAATCCAAAAGTTAATCAAACCATTGATATTATTGTAGTCGATATTCCAAAATATTATGGTTTTCTTTTAAGTAGAGTTTGGTCAGAAAATCTTCACTGCTATTTTTCAACTGACTGGTCACATCTGTGGTGCTATTCAATGGTCAGCCTAATCAAATAAAGGTGGAACATGAAAGACATATGAAACATACTATCACCAATTTAAATGATCCCAATGAACCAATAATGTTTTCAAATTCAACATTGGGAAAAAATTTCATTGACTCATTCTTCAGTAATTTTTCTATAGAACCCTCACTTTTTATAGAATCAGGTTTGTATTTCGAAAGGCTGCATTGTACTTAGGTTATTGGATCTAATTATGGAAAATCAAAGACTAGTGATTTGGTTAAAATAAAAGAGTTTTGAACTTTGTGTTTCGATGGTTCTAAATGAAATGAAGGTACATGTGTTGGATGCATCCTCAAAGATCCTTAAATAAATAAGAATTTATATCATGTAGGTTATAGTTTGATTGTACCAATAATGTTGTAGAATATGAGGCTCTTATTCAAGGTATCAGAAAATAAATAGATCTTAAAATTAAATAAATAAGAGAATTTGGTGATCTTGGAATCATAAATAAATAGGTAAGGAATATGATCCATTGTGTTTCTAAATGCCTAAATAACTACCAGTACAAGGAAAATACCCTATAGTGGAGGTTTTGGAGGAAGCCCCTATAAAAATAACCCCAAAATCCATTTATAGTGGAGGACACTAGTGTAGGTGGGCGAGCATAGGTTTTACTAGATGTTTTTTTATGGTGCTTTTAATAATACATAACGCACCAATGCATTTTATACTACAAACACACCGATGATCTGAAAAATCATGCACCATGGTAGGTTTATTTCAAACAAAATATACTCCAGTGCGCTACTTAAATACTGACGCATCGATGCACACATTTGCTCTAAAAATGGTGCACTGTGGTAGGGTTATTTTAAAAAATATATATACTCTTGTGCACTACTTAAATATTGATGCATCAATACACACTGTTGCTCTAAAAAAGGGTGCAATATGGTAGGGTTATTTGTTTTTTAAAATATATTCCGGTGTGCATCGTTTCTCTAAAAAATGGCATGCATTGGTAGGGTTATTTTAAAAAAAGTATACTCTAGTGCACTACTTAAATATTGACGCACCCGTGCACACTGTTTCTCTAAAAAATGGTGCACCGTGGTAGGTTTATTTTTAAAAATATATATACTCCAGTGCACTACGTAAATACGAATGCACTGGTGTGCATCATTGCTCTAAAACATGACACACCATGGTAGGGTTATTTAAAAAAATAAATATACTCCTCTGTGCTACTTAAATATTGATGCACCGGTGCACACCATTTCTCTAAAAAATGGCACACCGTGGTAGGGTTATTTTAAAAATAAAATACTCTGGTGCGCTACCTAAATATGAATTCATTGGTGTGTCTAATAATCGAGTGCACCATAATAGGGTTAAAGAAAAAAAAATCGGTCGTAAAATTCATTTTTACCCTTTTAAGTCTTGTATATCTCTCAAGAACTGGTGCAATGTTTACCTCTCTAAAGCACCCTCATGTTGGTGCTTCCCTTGCTTTCCTTCATTTCATCCATTTCTCAGTGCAAGGATTTCAAATTTTGCCAAACAGTGGGAAAATTTGGTTTTTTGGAATATGTGGAAACCATGCCTCCCCGATGAGGAAATGTCCAAGTAATGTATTTATTTCTTTATAAATTAAAATTTTAGTGGATTAAAATTCAAAATTCAATTAAATTTCCATTGTTTAAAAAAAAAAAAAATTATGCGTGGTGCGTTTGAGTCGTTTGGATTGCACCATGGATGGTGCACCTTGAAAATTTACAGGGTACACCGAAACACCATGCTCAATTTGTGTCGGCAGTGCATTTGTAAACTCTATGCACTAGTGCGCTTGGTAATCATTAATGCACCAATGCGTAATTTTACTGATGCATCGCCTAAAATAATATAGTTCATTTTGTTAGCACTCTATAATTTGCCCAAGGCTGTGGAGGCAGTCACAAAGGCAACATCAAAACCACTTTGATTCAAGGATCTATCCCTCCAAGACTCAGAGAGGGATCTCTCTATCAAATTTATCTTTGTTAGAGATTTGATTTTAGGCTAGCTATGCAGAATAGGATATGTTCTTGGAGTTTTCTAGTTGAGACAACAAAAGAATACCATTGGGCTATGGGGTTTGTGACAAGTTTGAAATTAAAAACAGGTCTATAAGGTATTTCCACAGGGTAAGGTAATGCAGACGTTGGATCCTTTAGAAATAAAATGATGTAGAAAAGGAACAGACGAGATAATCAACTACAACAAAAAAGAATTCAAGAATTTCTTCATTGTAGTATCAGAGGGAAAACATTTAGATTTTTAAAAGCTCGACATAGAGTATAGTGGATAAATTTTGTGCTAAATCTCCCTTTAAAAATGAGAAAGGGAATAACATAATGATAACTGAGAATGATCACATTCAACGAAGAGAGGAAACTTCACCAACGTTAACACGTAGGAATCCTATGCAAAAGTCCATTTATTTTTGGTTGATCTGACAAAATATTACAGAGAAGAGCCTTCTGGGTGCAAGAGTCAACCCATTTTACATTAAAATCATCTCAATAAATAGGAGATATCCCCCAACAAGTTGTGTAAGTCATATTTAACCCCCTCAACCAAGAATAGCATAAAATCCCCAAAAATCTGGAACTGCAAATTTGGCCGAATTTCCTAAAAATAGGGGTACGCTCAGTCATTGATTTCTCCCAATAAGTGACACCTGTGAAAAAACCGAAGGAGGTTATTGTATATTAGATTGTCTGGAGAAAAAGCCTCCTTCGGTTTCTCAAATTGTGATTCCACCTCGCTGAAATAGTTCCCGCAAAATCGGGACTGTAACAGAGAAAACTAGAAATCCAAAAAATGAGGTTGAAATACCGCCTTGATTCTCCAAACTAGTGGCACTTTTGAAACAACTGGGAGAGGTTTTTTTTTTGATCCCGTTATGAACAAAAATCACTTTCTTTTTTTTTAAATTTCATCTTCGTTTTCCTAGAATCCTCTTCGGAAGAACACTGGTCAAAACTGGAAAAACAACAGTTTTGTGAAATTGGGGGAGGGCGGTGAAATTCTGGAGGTGACAAGTTTCCCTCCCAATACCACTATTCTGGATCCCCCCCCCCTCCGTTAAAGTTCGAAAAGCATGGGGGGGTTCGGAATATTTTAGGTCTGTGGATTAATGTTTTGGGATGTGTGAAGGTTAAGTTGTGGGTCGGGGGAAAATGATTTGACATTTTATTTTTTATTTTGTTTTTATTTAATTTTTTTATTATTTGTTTCTTTTTACGTGTTTTTCCTTTTCCTTTTCCTTTTATTTTTATTTTTATTTCGTTTTAATGTTTTATTAGGTTTTAAGTTTTTTTTGTTTTATTTATTACTTGTTTTAATTTGTTTTTTCAATTAATTTTTTTTTATTATTGTTTTATTTCTATATGTTTTAATATGTTTATTATATTTTGTTTTTTAATTTTTGTATTTACCTTTTATTTTATTTACTATGTGTGGTTTAGTTTAGTTTTTATTTGTTTTTTTTTTGTTTTTTTAATTTAAGTTTGGTTTATTTAAATGTTTTGTATTTTGTTTATTAATGTTTGATTTTTATTGAATGTTTATATTAATAAACTAACCTAACTATTAACAAACTAATTTAATAATTAATCATTAATTAATTAATAATTAATTATTCATAAGACTAATCTAGTCTAACTATACTAAACCAATTGATTTTTCTTTTAACCTAAGTTTGTTTATTCGGATGAGTGGCAGGCGAGGCATACTCAATGGGTCTAAAAGACAAGGGAGTGATGGCACAGCGAAGGATGAAGGATGCAGTAGGCTCTTGAGGATCGGGCAAAATGGATGGAGGGGAAAAAAAGGGTCAACCGAGCAAGAAGTCTTCATCATGGGGGCAATGCCAAATCAACAGTCAAAGAATCAAGTTACCTATAATTATAGGACCCAACAGATTTTTCATGGTGCGTCGAAATATCGTTAAAGCATTGAGGTGTTATGTTAAACGATGCACCACAAAAATAAGATAAATTATTTTATGCAGTGTAATGTTAAACTTACACACCATTGTGTTAAGGATTACTCAATGCACTGGAGTAAACAATTAGAGCCTAAATGCTAAAGTACCATAATTATCGATTTTAAAAAAATTATTGGTGTGATGCATCGACTTTCCCGTAATGCATAGGTTCATGTAGGGAAAGATATTTACCGTAGTAACAAATTTTTTAAAAATGGTTTTACGGTGCTTTAGGATTTTAAATTTTTATTATTTTAGGCGACGCATTGGTTAAACTTAACACACCGGTGTGATAAGGTTGTACAACAAACCACATAAAATAATATAAAAAATTGTATACGATGTGTTATGTTACATGTGCACACCTTAGACAGTGCTCAAAGGTAATATACGCATCGTGGGTGGTGCTTGACTATTTTTTGGGTGCACGGGTAATGAAATTTACTTATTTTTTTAAGAAAGTTATTTTTCCATATTTATAATAAATTTGTCATTTACTATTTTTTTTATGTTTTATGTATAAGGTTGATGTATTTTATATGTTAATCATGCAGAGATGCCAGCATGGAGAGAAGAAGCAAGAGCAAGAGTAGAAGGTTGACCTATACAATGTACTAAAGGATTAGGAGGCGAGGGAGAGGGAGAGGGATTTCTACCCTCTCCCTATTACTGCAGGTATCCAAGTCCTCTTGAGGAATGTAAGCCTCCTTAAGTACTATGAGGAAGCTACATCCATGAAGGGGAAATTTGGGTTCTTGGTGCAGTTGATCTGTCGATGGGATGTCCATCTACAAGATTTCCATGCCAATCCTGATTAGTGGTACCAACCCACTAAGGAGAATATATACCTTATCACTAGGCTATCCAGGAGAGGGGAGGATTTTTCCTAGTTCCCTAATGTCCCATTCGATGTTGCAGCAGAGGGTCAGCTCATGTACTCTCAAAGATATATTGCAGTTGATGTACTTTCACTAGATGATTTTCAAGTGTTTGATGGACAATTGTGGATCGATTCTTTCGGTGTAGAGGAGTTTAGGTTCCTCTCATTGTTAGTGATGACCATTTCACACTTTACCAGTGATGGGAAGAAAATTAGTTGTGTTATTTTGTATTATGTTGATTCTTTGGTACAAAGACCACAATGTATTATATTGTATGTTATTTTTTTTTGTAGTTTTATATAGCTCTAGATAGATGTCGTGCTATGATACATGGGAGGGTGCTTCACTTTTGCTTTAGAGTTGTTTTGTTTATTTTTTGAGAGGTTTCCGGAGACGAGGCCTATTTTTTTCCATCATACTTCTAGGTTGATGACTCATGTGTGGATGCACATGTGGGGCGAGATGATTCCTAAGAGGGGCCAGTCGAAGTTTCCGGCTAGGATTTCCACTAACACATTGGGGCTACTAGCTAGTGAGGCAGATCACATGTTCATGATGATGTTGTGTCCTTACGTGGGTTTGGATTGGAAATGATGTCTGAACATACTCTTCACACCAAATAAGCCACCAAATGCTAGAGATAATATTAGTGTTTTTTTTAAATTAATATAGTTTTATTTTATTGTCTTACTTAATTAGAATAAAGTTAATTCTAACATGTTCTTTAACTGTTTTTATTCAATTGTTTAATGAAACTATTTAATTATTGTTGTGTACTATATATTTTGCATATATTGGTACATTCATTGGGGATGTGCCTCCTCCCCCACCATATGCATATGAGGAGATGCCCGAGGTTGCAGCAGGTCAAGGTCCTTGGGTGAAAATACTCGGCGACATGCATCGTAGGTTGGATACTAGATTCAAGTTGGAGTTGGGTGACCAACTATGTGCACTTTTGGTTGAGGTAGGAGTCTTCCATGTGCTTATACAAGACATCAGGGCATATCATATGATTTTGGAGCTTTGGATGGAGATGTTGTGCAATATGATGTCTCTTATATGTCATATCGTCAAATATACCAGGATATTATCACTAATGAGGGTGGTCATGATCCTTCTCCACATCCTCCTCCTCCTCCTTCATGTCACCCAGATGAGCAGGCATCACCTATTCCTCCACTACATGATATTCCACTTCCTCATGACCATCCATCATCTTCTACTACAGACTAGGCCTCCATTGTTGTTGTAGATATGATTATCACATCATGTGGACTAGATATGTTATAGCAATTATATGATGTGTTCATGATATATATATATATATATATATATATATATATATATATATTTATATATGTGGTGCATTTGTTTTGTTCATGTTGATGTACTTAATTTATATGTTGATGTTGATGTGTATATTGTTAGGTCATGTTAGATATGTTGTTAAATGTGCTTGATAGATGTGCATGTTATAACAGTGTCCATTAGATGTGCACTTTTCCTATTGATCATAATGATGTACTTAATTAATTTATATGTTGATGTTGATGTGTACATATTAGGTCATGTTAGCGAATTTAAATGTGTATTTTAGATGATGTTTATGTTTGTTAGATGGTTATCATCATGATGTTTATTTTTAGTAAATGATGTTTTGAAATCTTCACAATCTAACAATTGTATTTTGAAATATTCACATTAATTCCAGTGTAAGCTTAGTTATTAATTTTTAAACTGGTATCACATTAATATATTGTTCTTTAAAAGCATTTTAGAAATTTATTTTTTTAATTATAAACCACATTTTTATATAATCTTACATTTAAATATACAAAATACATGAACATAAACTCAATTTCTGGATCGTTATGTTAACATATCATCAAAAAGGTTGTACTATTAGACATGCATATCAACCATATTATTACTTCTAATATCAACATAGATTATTAGGACAAATAAGAAACTATGTAAATTAAAATATTATCATTCAATATCTAAACATGTTGCCAACTGTAAAATTATATGACGTTGCATATATATATATATATAATTAAAAAACTCATGCATGATCTAAAATATTCATAAATCAAATGCTCAAGCAAGGAGATACAATGCAAATCTTAAAATTTCCCTAAGAGATTTAAGGAAAAGTCATATCACTAACAAAAATGCTTTATACAAGTGCTTGAGTGTGTCCAAGGGTAAGAGGATTTTTAATAAATAGATAAATGCAACCTTCATGGCACATCGGAATCATAACACGATTGTGACAATGGAACAATGTTTTGGAAAGATCGTTTTTAGGTCACAATGTTTCAATAACATGTTGGTAAAGGGTCAAACTTCTAGCAGCTCGAGGCCTTTTTGAAAAAAATAAACAATTTATCAGATGTGTATTTTGGCAATTACTGGTAATATTTAATTCTTAAATACTTCAAACTTGACATATTTCTCCTACAAGGAAAAGACTTTTCTGTCATTTTAGTTAAATGTTAGTATTTCTATTAATTATTCCAAGATGTTTGAGAGTGGTTTCAACATCATAAAAATTTATATGCAGAAAGTAGAATTTCATATCCCATTAAAAGTTCAACTGGTTTGACATTTTCCAAGATTTCACAATTGGAAATACTTAGTTTTAAGTGTAAAAACCTTTGTGAATCTTACCAATTATATAAAATACCAACTATAAAATGTTTGGCAATTTTTTTCTAAAAACATGTTGTTACGATGTTAAGATGAAAATAATTCTTGTAATTTTATATTATACATGCAACGACATATAAATGTCTTCAAATAACAATATAAAATTATATTTCAATCAATCATTCCATGAAATCACAAATAATTTCAAATAAAAACACATTACGCATCAAACTAATTGTTAACCAACTAAAATTGTTCAAATATTTGTCATAATTAAATTTCCATTTCCTTTGTCACAAGATGAATAAAAAACAATATAATTAGTGAAATAAAGATAACAAAATGATACAACAACAGTATAAATGATGAAATAAAATGTGTACATATCACTCTTCGTTGTCATCACCCTGATTATCTTCCTCTCTTGGCATGATACCAATGTTATTCTCAAAATATGTTTTGATCTAGGGTCATGTCTTAATACGAACCACCAATCCCTACCCAACACATTTGGGTAAAAAAAACACTTGGTTGTATTTTTTTTGGAAAACATAAGGCTCCTTAGCATCATCCCACATATTTATATAGTTGATACATATCATCCCAATATCATGATCTTCCTTTACATTATTTCGATCAAAGGTATCCCACCACTTGCACCTAAATATATAACATTGGAAAGAAGAAAATTCTACTCCATAGTCTTGTCTCATGTGTCCATCATTGGCATCCTCTGTGTGAAAATGATGTCCACGTGCCCACATAGATGGAAACAAATGCACCTATAAAAAAGTGAAAAAAAGCACAGTGTCACGTGTCTAATAACCCGACAGTTAGGTGATTTATATGTACTAAAAAAGACACTAAACTACCCTCAATTAAATTGTCAACCCGGGGTAAGTAAACTTAGAGTTGTAGAAAAATATATGCCAAAGGTAAAATGTTGGTAGGAGTATAGTCTAACTACGAAAAGCAGCTATCTAGGGCTAATCTACTCAAGAAAACCTATCTATAGAACAAACCCTACTAGGCAAAATGAAAACTAGGTAACCTAAGCACTTTTGGGCCAAGGATTGATGGATAGTTCCTAAGAAAGCAAGTAAAAACTCTATGTAAGGCAAACAATAAGAAAAATCAAACTACTAAGCATAATAAGAAAATGACAAAAGAAAACTTCTTTAACTTGCCAACCTACATTCAATGAGCAACTATCCTATGAAAGAAAATAAATAAGAAAGTAAGCAAAAACACCTATCTAACCTATTAAAGCAAATAGACAAGCAAGAAAAAACACCTAACTAACCTACTAAAGAAAAAGACAAGTAAGCAAAGGCAACTATCTATCCTACTAAAGAAAAGGGACAAGTAAGCAAAGACGTGTCATTGAACAACTACCTAGCCTAAGAGGCAAGTGAACTAAATGCCTAATGAAAAACTATTTCTCTTGCATGAAAGGAAATTTAAATGCTTAATGCAATGCATGAAAGGAAATCTATTCTATTGAAAGCAAGAAATGTTATAAACTAAACTTATGAAAACAAGAAACTATCTCTTCTAATCTACGAAAGAAAGAAAATGTCTTTAATATATGAAACACTCAAATGTAATGCTGGTGGTTGTGTGAATTCCTTCGGTGGTGACAGATGATATCTCAATGACACTTAACCACAAAGGACAGTTCTAATGGTATAAGCTCAATACTAATTTCAATGGGAAAATGAAAGGTGTGAAGTAAACAGTCCAATGCAAACTTAGCCATGATAAAAGTAATGTTAAATACCCTGCATATCATTATTATCTAACTAAGGAATTCAATTTCATTTTAATCTATGAAAGGAAATTGCGTGAAATAAAACGATACTATGTCTATTTTAATCATTCAAGCTATGATAAGAAAATGAATTAAAAACATAAATTAAACTATGCTTATTAAAAAGTAAATTGACAATTAACCAACAACTACACAAATGAATTATATCTAAAACTAATACAAGCAAACTATGATCAAGAACTAGAATTAGATCTATCCATCCATCAAAGATCCCTGTCAAATGAAACCCAAATAGAACTCTGTGTTATTCTAAAAACAACTTTGTTTTAAACTTGATTGTAAGATCATAAATAAAAGTGTAATTTGATATCTAGATGCATGTGGGGCTAGTGTAGAGACTTGCAAGTCTATCCCTAGCCTACAAAACTAATTCATGCTAACATAACTCATCACACTAACCTACAAAAGAACAATAAAACAATTATATCACAACTAGCTAATTAAAACATAAAACATGCATGTACATGAAATAAAAGACAATTTAAATGATGAAATGTATAAAAAACACACTAATCATCACCAGACTATTGGTGGGCCCCCCAGTAAGTCCTATCTACCCTCTACAAGAACACCACGAACTTCAACAGGCCGAATTCACCATGAAAGTAAAAAACATAGTTCTGGCACTATTCTGACAATGTGAAAAATGAAAAACAGAGTATAATGAGTTTATCTACAATCTAATGGCTATTATACTTGCTTAACAATCTAATGATCATCTTGGTAGTATTTATACGTTTACAACCCAGGTGGTCGACCACAGGAGGGTCGAACCGCCTCTAAATCGACAATTTACAATAAATGCATCCATAACTAACGAAATGGAGGAAACCAATAATCGCCCTCTTTGGACAATTGAAATCAATTTGTCTTGAGCTTAGTATCTGGAGGGGGCGATGAGAAACAAAACCCATGTGCCCGATTTGTCCACCATCGGCCGCCAATACCATACCTGCCAACTCGCCTTGCTTTTTTTTGCAATACTAGGTGTTGGAATGAGTGTCGGATCAAGTACCAGAACGAGTGTTGGATCAAGTGCCGGATCAAGTGTCGGACCAAGAAACATGCTTTGTTTTGCCCTGTAATAGCAGAAAAACATGAGTTAACTCTTGTAAACAATAAAATATGATAAATTAAACTTGATTGAATCACAAAACATGAATTATACGTACCTCATGCCGATTATACCATTTTATCATAAAATTCTTCAAAACGCTCCTTTGAAAGATGAAAAACACATATGTACATATGGAAAAAAGTGTATAATAACGTCATGAAAATGATCATATCTCGGGCCCAACATTACCCCCACACTTAATATTTTGCAGGTCCCACTGCAAACAAAAAGAAGTCATCCCTCAGAACTATGCTTGTTGAGGAGGTTTGGCTTTAGAAGCCTCTCCTTCTTGTTGTGTAGGCTTAGCCTTGTGCCTCTTATGTTTCTTTAATTGTGCTCTGAGGCTGCGGTTAGATTGGGTCATCCCATCGACCAACCATTGAAGGGAGTTAACTTTTGCCTAAAGGACTGCATTGTCATGATGAAGGTGTGCATCTATTACCTTCCTCTCTTCCAATTGTTGGAGAAGTTGATGGGTTTCCCTTTGTAGCTCCTCTATAGTTGGGGCATAATCAGTGATCTCCAAGAAAGTCTTAGTTCCTTTGAGAGATGTGAACAATTTATCAATTTTAGGATCAAGAGTGAGCATGGGTGAAGTAGGTGTGATGGGAGATTGGAAATGTGAGGTAGGTTCTAATTTTGTTTTCCTTAGTGGCTCTAATCCATCCGCAAATAATTATCTAGGTTTCTTATGAGGGATCTCAAGGTCGGAGGATACTTGGATAGGATCCGAAGCAGGTGGAGGCTTTGCATAAGGCTTGGTTCTTATGTTTTGGGTACTCTTTCGAAAGGGTCCCTTAACAAATCGGTTGGCTCCCATCTTGTTTGTGGGAATGATGGGAAAGTCTTGCTGCATTACTTCTTGGGGCTTATTAGGCATAGGATCAAGAGAAAATGAAGGCATTGGGGGGTCAACAATTGGCTTCTTTTTCTCTTTGTTCTTGGTCTTTTTCCCCTATGAAGAAGTAGGAATATCAACAAGCTTTTGGTATTGTTTTGGTAAAGAGGGAGTTTGGAGTTTTTGGAGAGTGAGGCTTGGATGGAGAGATATTTTTTAGGCTAAGTGGGTTTTTGTCGGTCTTAACTGTCAAGTGAGGATTTGAAAATTGGTAGATAAAGGCATCCCAACTTTTCCCCTGCTTCTCTAGTTCAGTAAGAACGAGGAGTTTGATAAAACCATGGTGGAAGAGACTATTGTGGGGTTTGGTCACATTTTTCCTCACTTGAGTGGACATTTTCTCCAAGCTTTTGAGAAAATAAAAGGGAAAGTTCAAAGTTTTATTGAATAGAAAATAAGCCAACAATCTAAAGTGACAAGCTTTGAAGGTGGAGTATCTACCTTCACATGTAATTAAACTTGTGATAATGATGAGGGGATTGAACAATTATGGATTTATCCACTCCTTAGCATACCCTTTCTCTCTTGCAATGCTCTCGAATTCAGGCTTAAACACCCTGTTGTAACTTGAGCATGGTAATTGATGATTCGTGAACCACCTATCTCCCATTCTTGGAAGTTTTGTTGCAGTAGAAATTGACTCTTCTATGACTGCAAAGTTGAGAGACCCTACATGTGCTATCTTTCCATCAAAACCAACTGCAAATTGCATAGAAAGACCGTCATGATGGCCTTGCAAACTCGACAGAAATGACCCCTAGCCAGCACACAAAAACACTTCCCTACACTGTGCGAATTCTGGAATGGAAAACAAGTCTACATAGGAGGAGGGTTCGTATCGCTTGGGAATTGTGAAAGAGTTTGAATTCACCAAGAAAGGGTGAAATCAAGCCACACAGAGAAAACAATTGGGCACGGTCTGAGTGTGATTGGAACAGAGGGCGAATTTTACCAGGCAAGGGTGCGAACAAGCCAAGAAATGACACAGGTTTAACACAGTCTGAGTGCGATTAGAATAGAGATCGAATTCAACAGAGGTTGGGCATGATTCCTTAATGTAGGGCATAAAAAATGGCAAGGGAAAATGAAACAATAGAGTGTCCAGCCCGATTTTGGATGCTCTTATGGTGGAGTACGTTTCCCACATGTGTGTGCAAGCTGCCATGTCTGGGAGATTCGAATTTGATGGCAAGATTGGGAGAAATGGAGTGGTGCATACTTAGATCAATGTCCAAGTCTTTTGACTTGGACATTTGATCATAACCATATGAAGCATCTATTAATCAATGCATGCAACCAATGTAATTAAATATAATTGAATTCTAGTTACCTGGAATCTAGGATAATTACTGGTATGCAATTCAATGGAACTTCAAACAACACTTCAAACAACATTTCATCTGGCACCTCATACGGTACTTCATCCAGTACCTCATCCAGTACTTCATCTGGTACCCCTATATTAAATGCATTTTCACCTCCTATAATGGATAGCCTGCAATTTTGAAGTGTTTTTGACAACCATAGTGGTTAATGAGAAGAGGCAGAGTGCTCCATGCTTACTCGTTCTTCTTGTATATGACATATAGTGTCAAAACCTATAATGAACAGGTTGTAATGAACGATAAACCGATAAAGAGTGGTATGTTAAGCATGAGTTTAGTAATGTATAGCACACATGAGTGAAGCATTTTAAAAATAACATGACTATCAATGTAATAACTTGTATTATAGTAATAATACAAAAATTCTTGCAAAGACTCATTTCTCTAGGAAATAATCATTTGTCAGCTTATGAACCCCTCCCCCACACTTAATTATTGTGACACCTCACAATAAAAGGTATAGGAAACTAGTCAGTATCCCCCAATAGCCGAATATTTACAGTATGTCAAGTGTAAAGATAAAATTTCACAGATTGGTCCGACAAGATAGTTAGGAGATGGCCCCACCTATAGGATAAGATATCCTATATATAGATAAGAAGAGGTAGGCAAGATATTTTCAAGATAGTCTTAGAGTCATTTCCCAATGGAAAGTTGATGAGATTCATTAACCTTACCTTAACCACACATACTCCATGTCAGTTTTGTCTGCAAGTAGCGTCGTACATCAGGACAATTTTAGATTTATTATTTATTTTTGTCAGATCATCATCCTCGCTAAGTAGAATGCCTCGCTGCCAGCAAGCCTGTTTAGTACTCTGACAGGTTTACCTAGTCATACCACAGGCCGTACCTGCTACCAGTAGACCTGTTCAATATCCCAGCGGGTTAGGCTCTTAAACCCTCAAATATTGGCCCTCCATCCTTTAAGATTTTAGTATAATATTGCTTATGCAAGAATATGGGGGAACAACTTTGAAACAACTTGTATTTCTTTTTATTTTTTAATTGGGATGGTATTTATGTTAGAGGATGAATTTTGGTTATATTGCTTAGTGATTATCTCGATGTAAGGGGTACTTAAGTGGATGTGGTCTATCTAAAGATATGATATAATCAATTTATTTAGTGTGTAGTGGATGTTACCATCAAGAAAGAACAGAAAGGTATCTCTAGGCTCAACTCACTTTCTTCTTTTGTAATTATTATGATGTTTCCATGACTAACTACTAATGAGACCTCCTTGTTACTCTTTGATAAAGACACTTGACTTACTTACTCATGTTTCTTGGAAAAACTGTACGAGAGACCTCTAGGCTTGATAGTTATGGTATCACTTCCTTATACAGTGGTGAAGAGTTTCAAGAGAAACTGCTTTAGAATGCCTTAAAAATGATAATTTTGCAAAAACATGGCTAATTACAGTAAGTCACTATTCATTTGATGCTTTAGAAGACACAAAATTCAAGTATAACAATATTTTGATGAAAGATCCTTGAAATGGTGTACTCTCGGTGAAATAATTACTTACAGAAATATCTAGAATTGCCTTATTAACAAAATACAAAAACTATTTACATATATACAGTAGGAAACTCAGAAAAATTTTCAATAACAAGGGGGGACTTCCCCATCTACCAAGGCCAATGCCTTGTCATCTGTCATGACCTATACAAAATCTTCTCTGGAAATGGGCTTATGATAAAACTTAAGTCGATGTCCATTTACCACAAAGGAGGCTTGCCCATCATCAATTGTTTTAATTTTTACAGCTCCATTGTCATATACAGTATCTACCTCATAAGGGCCCAACCAACGGGTGGTAAGTTTTCCTTTGAAGGTTTTGAACCGAGAATCAAACATCAGGGCCCAATCACCAGGCTGGAAGTGTTTCCTTTTAATAAACTTATCATGCCACTTGCTCCTCTGGTTTTGGACCAATATTGTTCATTGGATGGCATCTTGTCTGATTTCATCCAACTCATTCAACTGTAGGGATTGTTTCCTCTGAGCCTCATCCAGGTTCAATCCTAATTCTTTGGCAATACATAAGGTCCTTACTTGGAATTCTATTGGTAAAAGTACTTGTTTTTCGTACACTAGCTCATAAGGGGTATGTCCAGTGGTATTTCTCCAGGTAGTTCAGTATGCCCACAAATCCTCTAGGAGCCTATCAGCCCAATATCGATGATGTAACTGAAAAGTCTTGGTCAAGATGGCTTCCAGAACTTTGTTTGTGGATTCTACCTGACCATTGGCTTGTGGGTGGTATGGAGAAGATTTACAATGTTTAATCCCATACTTCTCTGTTAGCTCTTTCATTAGCTTGGAAGTGAATTGAGTGCCTTGGTCGATAAAAATTTCATGAGGGACACCAAAGCGAGTAAAGATGTCTTCATAGATGAATTTGACAATAGACTTCTTTGTGGCCCTAAATAGAGATTTTTCCTCTACCCATTTGGTGACATAGTCCGTACAAACTAAGATATAGTTTTTCCTACAAAGTTGAGGGCCCATTTTTTGAAGGGTTCTATCATAACTTGGGCAGGTAAAGGCATTTCATCAACTGACGTAGTTCTACCTATCCTTTGGAAACTATCACAACTTCTCACATACTTGGCAGCATCTTTGAAAATTCTAGGCCAATAGTAACCTAAATGTAACACCTTATATGTTGTATGTTTGTCAGAGAAATGGCCACCACGTGGTCCATCATGACAACTTCGTAGTATTTCAGGTACCTCGTCCTCTCAGACACATCTACGAATAATCAAATTAGGACCTATGCGAAAAAAATCATGACCAACCCAAGAGTAATTATCACTCTATGTAATAATTTTCCGATTTTCATGAGGTGACAAATGATATGGTAACTTCCTAGTGGCCATATAGTTTGTTATATCCGCAAACCATGGGGTATTGACAGAAAGGGAAAAGAGGTGCTCATCTAGGAAACTATCATCTACAGGGATATCATCATCCTCATTGTTTATTCGTGAAAGAAAGTCAGCTACTACATTATCTTTTCCAGGTCGATCAAGCACAATGATATTAAATTCTTGCAATAATAGAAGCCACCTAGTCACTCAGCCATTAGTTATAGGTTTATTCATGAGGAATCTAATGGCGGAATGATCAGTGTGTAAAAATACTTCATAACCTGTAATGTAATGACGAAACTTGTTAATAGAATGAACAACTGTTGAGAATTCTTTCTCAGTGACTGTGTAGTTCAACTTGGCAGGGGACAAGTTCTTGCTAATAAAATAAATGGCATAGGACTATTGGTCCTCTTTCTACCCTAATACCCCTCCTATTGTTGTGTCAGAGGCATCAATGGATATATGAAATGGGAGAGTCCAATTGGGCCCTCTAAGAACTGGTGCCACAGACAGCTTGGCTTTCAGGGTTTCGAAGGAAGTTTGACACTACTCTGTCCAAACAAAATCAACATCTTTTATCAATAATCCAAACATAGGTGCAACAATCTTTGTAAAAATTTCAATAAACCTCCGGTAATATCCGACATGTCCAATAAAGATTATCACCTCTTTCTAATTCTTGGGGGGTGGAAGTCTAATAATGACCTCAATCTTTGCAGGATCGACTTTTATTGCTTCAGATGAAACATGATGTCCTAGAACCACTCTCTCAGTTAGCAACATTTTTCATTTTTCATGACTTAGGGATAGGTTCATTTCTTGGCATCTGATGAGGACTTTTTCTAAGTTGTCTAAGGCTTCCTGGTAAGTGTTGCCATAAACCGTGAATTCATCCATGTAGACCTCCACACAATCATGAATAAGATCGACAAATATCCCTAATACTGCTCGTTGAAATGTGGCAGGAGCATTACAAAATCCAAATGGTAAGACTCTATAGGCATAGGTTCCCCAAGGATAGGTAAAGGTAGTCTTGTCCTGGTCCTTTGGTGCTATAAGAATTTGATTGTACCCGTTGCACCCATCTAGAAAGGATAAATACTTCTTTCTGGACAAGGTATCTAAAACTTGGTCAGTGAAAGGAAGAGGAAAGTAGTCTTTCAGAGTGGCCTTGTTGAGTTCCAAGAAATCAATACAAATTCTCCATTTCCCGGTCACTTTATTTGGAACCACTACAAGTGGGGATACCCACTTACTATCGGAGATGGGATAGATAAATCCATTTAACAAATTTTGGATTTCCTCCTTGACTATATCTTTGAGTGTTGGGTTCATCCTTCTCTGGGGTTTCCTAACAGGTGTCACTTCCCCCTAGGTGTATATTTGATGGATGCATGTGTCAGGGTGTATACCCTTCATGTTAGTGTATTCCCAGGAAAATGCTCTTGATTTTTTTTTAAGGATATCTACTAACTATTTGTGTTGGTCTGTATCTGGCGCAGAGTTTCTATGTAAAAATTTCCTTGGACTAATCTCGTAGGGAATAGTATAAGACATGGCAGACTCATCTATTTCAAAAACAAAAGATTTCGAAGAAAAAATGGATGGATATAAGTGTTCTTGAAATTCTTCCCCAAACATGTACTCAAATTGGGGAAAAGACTGTGGAAAATCCACACATGTAATAGCATAAATGAATTGGTTTAGCACATTTTCTGGTGTATGCTCCTGAAGTGCCCTTTCATGGTCACTAGGAAATACGAGTTCTTCCCAATATTCATTCTCGTATGGACATTCAAGCCACCATAGATTCTCCATAATAGGTTGAGCTAGAGGGTAAATGGTGAGCTTTTGGATAGAGAGACCATTCGAGATGGTGATTTATCCTTCTCTACAACCAATAAATGCATTGGTTGTGGCTAGCCAAGGTCTTCCCAAAATAATAGGATGGCCTCGGGCAGGATCCTTTGAATGAATGACAAGAAAATATATGAGGTACTCCCATGAGGCTAGAGTAACCATGACATCATCTAAAATCCCTTCAGGTGTAACCCTAGTCTTATCTGCGAATTCCAAAATGGTTGGGGTAGGCCAAAGAAGAGGTTGTAACTTTAATTGTTCCAAGGTAGTAGCGGTCATAAAATTGATGGATGCCCCTAGGTCTATGAGAGTGTTTCCAATGGCGACCTCATTAATGGTTATAATCACTACGGGGTTTCCTGGATTCCCATATTTTGCTAGCTTTGGTTTCTCCGATATGTACTCAGAGAGTCCTCCTACCAAGTGTATTGTAGGAGGGCCCTTTTGCTTCCTACCTGGCTTCTCGATACACAATTATTTGACTACCTTAATATAGATTGGAATGTCTTTAATGGCTTGAAGCAAGGGAATATTGACACAAATAGTTTTCAACTCATTCAAAATGTCAAATTCTGGTTGGGTGTTAGGTTTCTCGATTACCAATCAGTCTAGATAAGGAGGGACCTTCATAATTTGTGAAGGTTCATTTTGGGGAAGCTTGGGTTCTTGATTCCTTGGGATAATAACATCTTCCCACCTAATGTCATATGTGGGTTGTTTGGTGGTTTCTTCTTCTTCTTCTTCTCGGATGACTACTGAAGGTCTCTGCCTATCTAGAACTTTTCCCGATCTTAGTTGAATTTCCTGTAATGGAACAGGAGTAATGACATATGTCGGGAAGGCCTGCATCTCAACATTGTTAAGAGGTTGAGGGGGCTTATTATTGGGATTTGGAACTGGCTGTGATGATAATAGTGTCATTTTTGGGGAGCTTTCATTTTGAAATTGTAACAGTTGTTGTTGTGGGACAGGAGGTAAAGGTGGTGGAACAACACCTGGCAGAAGTTGCGGAGTGTTTGATGAGAACTGAGGATAAGGATTGTTGGACATAGGGATAGGTGGAGCTTGAGGGTTTCCTAGATTGTGTCCTCCCCTCCATCCTTGAATAAGGATGTTAGTACTGAATAGACCAGTTTTTCCAACCTGGTGATTTCCACTGTTGTTGTTGATAATAGGGTGGAACTTGAGACTATAGATTCAAGTATGTGGGTTGACTCCTAGGTTGCCATGGCCTCCTAGGTGGATAAGAAGACTCCCCAAGATATCCACTCCTATACATGGCTAATAAAATGGGCAAGGATGGACATTTTCCAATTGAATGGTCTTCTGTACAGAAGCCACAAACTGAAATGTTATCTAATAGGCATTCCCTTGAGGAATGCTTCCTTTTGCATCTTGGGAAATATATGCTCATTGCTGCATTCTCCTCCTCCTGTTTCTTTTTAAGTTTAAGGGTATCCAACTGGGAACCTATTGTGCTTAGGATGTCTATCTTGAAGTTTTCTAGAAGGTTCCCTATCTCTTCTCTCGTAATACCACATGAACTAACTGGTTTTAAGCTTCTATTGTAAGGGTCCTAAACATTCTTTCCTAATTTGGCTCTACTCCTTGAGTAATTTTTACACATTTCACATATTTCAACAAATGGTTTATGAGATATATCACCTGATGCCATCAGGTTAAGAATCTCTAAATATTCTTCAGAAATTCCCTTAAGAAAAAGAGCCCTAACTGCATCCTCTGGGAGATCATGGTATTTTGACTTATGGGAGATATAACCAATTCTTTCCATATAGTCTTCAAGAGTCTCATCTTCTAACTGTTGGAGTTTAAATATTTCATTACGAGAATCTTTAGTCTTGCAGTAGTCTTGGTAATTCTTAAGAAAGATGTCTTTCATGGATTCTCAAGACCTAATACTGGATTCTCCCAACCCCATGAACCATCTTAGTGCAGAGTCTTTGAGGGTGGTAGGAAAGAGTTTTAATTTCTGGGCATCTTACACATAGTTGTAGCTCCTGCACAAGATGTCAAATTCAAATAGGAAGGTGTTTGGATATTCACTGTTTTTACCATAAAAGGTAGGCAGTGTTGAGAGAGGAATATTTTTCATGTTGACATTCGGAGTGGTGTCTAAAATCGGAAACCCGAAGGTATTTTCGGTTTGGTTTCCAGTTTCTTCTTCCTCTCCATGTCTTACATTGTTATGGTCCTCTTGATCATCCATATTGGATTGATTTCCAAAAAGAGAGTACCTAGGTGGTTTTATCTTTGAAGAGAACAAAGTTTCTCTTTGATGAAAAATTATTCCTACTGATTGGTTGTCTGGGACTCTACTCGATCCGGTTGAGATTATCGGTGCCAAAGTTTCTGTGTCAATTTGAGAGATAATTACATTGGCTGAGCTACCAAACAAAAGATTCACCTGTTCAGGGTCTATGATATCTTTAAAACTAGGGTCCCCTAGTGGTGGTGTAAAAGGAAAGGTTGTATTGTTTGGTTTTGTGGAAGACTCGAGTGGTCTTACCTCCTGTCCTAATATTATTGATGCTTCAATTTCTTGTTCTATAGTGCTCCCTTTGTTAGTCCCTTCAGATACTATTTTAGCTCTTTGGGTTGAGCTAGCTCCTGTTTTTCAGTATTGGTCTGCGAATTTTATAAGAGGAATTTTCCTTCTGCAAAAGAGATCAGAAGGAACCTTGGTTGAAAGGTATGATTTTGATTTAATGTATCTACCTTGTGGGTCTCTAGGCCTATTCATGAAAGAAATCAAAAACAAAAAGAAACAACTACCATTTGATTCCTAGGTCTATTCATGAAAGCAAACAAAAAGAAAAACTACTATTGGGTTTGGGGGAACCTGCTATAGCAGATGTACAGGTTCTTACCTTTCATCTTAAAGTTCCCCTACCACCAAACTAATGATAAGGTCTAAGGATGATCTAATTCCTAATTACTTCTTACCTTGAGACAACTCCCTGACAACGACGTCAAAATGTTAGGTGATTTATGTGTACTAAAAAAGACACTAAACTACCCTCAATTAAATTGTCAACCTGGGGTAAGTAAACTTAGAGTTATAGAAAAATATATGCCAAAGGTAAAAGGTTGGTAGGAGTATAGTCTAACTATGGAAAGAAACTATCTAGGCCTAATCTACTCAAGCAAACCTATCTAATGAACAAGCCATACTAGGCAAAATGAAAACTAGGTAACCTAAGCACTTTTGGGCCAAGGACTGATGGATAGTTCCTAAGAAAGAAAGTAAAAACTCTATGTAAGGAAAATAATAAGAAAAATCAAACTACTAAGCATAATAAGAAAATGACAAAAGAAAATTTCTTTAACATGCCAACCTACATTCAATGAGAAACTATCCTATGAAAGCAAATAAATAAGAAAGTAAGGAAAAACACCTATCTAACCTATTAAGGAAAATAGACAAGCAAGAAAAAGAACCTAACTAACCTACTAAAGAAACAAACAAGTGAGAAAAGGCAATTATCTATCCTACTAAAGAAAATGGACAAGTAAGCAAAGACTTGTCATTGAAAGAATACCTAGCCTAAGAGGCAAGTGAACTAAATGCCTAATGCAAAACTATTTCTCTTGCGTGAAAGGAAATTTAAATGCTCAATGCAATGCATCAAAGGAAATCTATTCTATTGAAAGAAAGAAAGATTAACAACTAAACTTATGAAAACAAGAAACTATCTCTTATCTCTTCTAATCTACGAAAGCAAGAAACTATCTTTAATCTACAAAACACTCAAATGTAATGCTGGTGGTTGTGTGAATGCCTTCGATGGTGATGGATGATATCTCGATGACACTTAACCACAAAGGACAGTTCTAATGGTATAAACTCAATACTAATTTCAATGGCAAAATGAAAGGTGTGAAGTAAACAGTCCAATGCAAACTTAGCCATGATAAAAGTAATGTTAAATACCCTACATATTCATGTACAAACCATTAACATCATAATGAGATCATCATTGTCTAACTAAGGAATTTAATTGCATTTTCATCTATGAAAGGAAATTGTGTGAAATAAAACTATACTATGGCTATTTTAATCATTCAAGCTATGATAAGAAAATGAATTAAAAACATAAATTAAACTATGCTTATTAAAAATTAAATTGACAATTAACCAACAACTAAAGAAATGAATTTTATCTAAAACTAAGACAAGAAAACTATGTTTAAGAACTAGAATTAGATCTATCCATCCATCAAAGATCCCTGTCAAATGACACCCAAATAGAACTCTGTGTTATTCTAAAAACAACTTTGTTTTAAACTTTATTGTAAGATCATAAATAAAAGTGTAATCTGATATCTAGATGAATATGGGGTTAGTGTAGAGACTTGAAAGTCTATCCCTAGCCTACAAAACTAATTCATGCTAACATAACTCATCACACTAACCTGCAAAAGAACAATAAAACAATTAAATCACAACTAGCTAATTAAAACATAAAACATGCATGTACAGGAAATAAAAGACAACTTAAATTATGAAATGTATAAACAACACACTAATCATCACCAGACTACTGGTGGGCCCCCCAGCAAGTCATGACTACCCTCTACAAACACACCACGAACTTCAACATGTTGAATTCACCATGAAAGTCAAAAACGCAGTTCTGGCACTATTCTGGCAATGTGAAAAATGAAAAACAGAGTATAATGAGTTTATCTCCAATCTAATGGATATTCTACTTGTTTAACAATATAATGATCATCCTGGTAGTATTTATAGGTTTACTACCCAGGTGTTCGACCACACGAGGGTCGAACTACCTCTAAATTCGACAATTTACAATAAATGTGTCCATAACTAAAAAAATAAAGGAAACCAATAATCACCCTCTTTGGACAACTGAAATCAAGTTTTCTTGAGCTTAGTAGTTGGAGGGGGTGATGACAAACAAAACCCATGTGCCCGATTTTTCCACCACTGGTCGCCAATACCATAACCACCAACTCGCCTTGCGTTTTTGTGCAATACTGGGTGTTGGAACGAGTGTCAGATCAAGTACGAAAACGAGTGCTAGATCAAGTGCCGGATCAAGTGTCGGACCAATAAACATGGTGCGTTTTGCCTTGTAATAGCAAAAAAACATGAATTAACTCTTGGAAACCATAAAATATGGTAGATTAAACTTGATTGAATCACAAAACATGAATTATACGTACCTCATGCCGATTATACCATTTTATCATAAAATTCTTCAAGAAACTCCTTTGAAAGATGAAAAATGCATATGTACATATGGAAAAAAGTGTATAATAACGTCATGAAAATGATCATATCTCTGGCCCAACACTAACCAGTAAAATATAAAATATAGATGTTACAATTCAAAGGTGCATTATGAAGTTAAAAATGTACACAAAGAGATTATTACTGAGTTTCTACACCCAATCCATATGCTTAGTGCATCCTCTTTAGCACATGGGTAATGACCAAATGCACCGTATTTATCTCTAACTTGGTTAGCAACCCAACTATTGGGGCATATCATTCGGCTATTTTATTTTAAATTATCAATATAAGACATGCTTCTACCATTCAACCATCTGAATTATTTCCTATCACTATCCCATTTCCTCCTCTTTTGTTCGTACAATGGGACCCACAACTGTGTTGCCTCCAAATTGTAAATAATTAATTTATTGATGGCATCAATTTCTAAATTCATTGATGTCTATATTCATGAAATCAAACGGCATATATTATGTATGATATCAAAATATACATTATGAATTTGAGTGTGAATAGTTATTGTGTAGAAATTTGGCAAATGATAAGTCACTTACTCTTTATCAAGCTCCTTTTTTCCATTCGCTCGAAGAATCTCCCCTTCTCTTTTGTCTTCATCCCTTTCGCCATCCCAAATCACCACACTTGGTGTGTTTTCGATATGCTTGATGTACTCACTACTGTAATAGAAAGACTCATATGATATATACCCGTCTACCATTGACCCCTCAAGTTTTTCCCTTTGTCAAAGAAATCCTTTCAATTTCTTCATTTACCTCTCTAAGAAGAACATCCAACGACATGAGACCACTCTGAATAATTCAACCTCATATACTAGGTGAATTAGAATATGAACTTGCAAGTCCATGAAACTTGTCTGTAGTTCCTTCCCAAACATACACACAAGTCAACTATCTCTTGACGCCACCATGGAATGCTAGCTAAATGAATCTCCTTTGATGTGATCCAACGTACAAATGCAAATAATTTATACATGGAATGGGGTAGGTCCTAGGAAAATTCATGGTTTGCACACCCATGCATGAGTAGAGGATAATAATACTACAAAGTAAACACATAATTTTTTTTTATCTCATGGAATAAAAATTAAAACAAATAACAAAATCATGTTTTTGACATACATACTCTTAGACGGTTTAAATGGTCATGTGATTTAAACCCCCAAAAATGGTCTTCCACGGTGAAGTTGTGTCGTAGTGAAGACCCATATTAAGAACGAAACTTCACACCCAATATAACTTCCTTTTCCAAAGAAAGATCATCTTTCTTCAAAATCCATGGGACATCAACTTCTTTGAAAGACCAAGAGGTACCAACCTCTCCTATATTTTCTTTTCTTTGTCAATGTTTCTTTTTAGTTTTTGAAGAAATAAGATATCTCCTAAAATCCAATGTGTCACTTTTGTTTGATGATATATGCCTCCATATAGAAGACGAAACATTTTTAAATATATGCATGGGATTTAGTAACTGGGAAATCTTATGATGCTCCCAATATGGGAGCTCATAAAAGACATATTTCCTTTCCATCCCAATGGGAAATTTATCAACATAGGTGTCAAAGAATTCTGGATCATCGAACATAGGCTCCCCATTTGAATCGAAACTTTATATAATCCCCTTCTCCTTATCTCTCTTATATGCTCTAAGCCATTATGTTGGTGTCATTATAGGTTCTCTTTGGTTTACCATTGAAATTGGATGTTGATCTTTTGTAAGGGTGTTGTTCTGGGAGGAATACCCTAGATAATTCATACACTATAGTTCATAGGTGGTTGGCCCACCTAGCCTTCAGAGAAGGTCCACAACATTTGCATCCATGATACCCTTTTGTTACAAGACCTGCGAAATTGTTAATGTATACATAGCATGTTAGCATTGAAGATCAGAACGATCACAACAAAGTAAATATGCCACAAAATATTGTTACGTATATAAACATATCAATAAACATGTAATTTACCATAGAAAACTCCTAATCTTGGATAATCATGTGTGGTGTAAGAACATATGCCAGACAATGTAAAACTCCTCTCTGTTGCAATGGGTCTTGATACATCATATACATGTATCCCTTCCCACAACTCCTTCAGTTCATATACCAATGGTTGTAGGTAGACATCCATATTCTTCACTTGTCTTCTACCAGGGACTATAAGAGCGAACATAATATGTTCATTCTTCATAGAAAACCAGGGGGGGATATTGTTATTGATCACTACTACAGGCCAAACAAAATAGTTGGTGTTTTGGAGGGAATATGGAATGACACCATCCATGGCTATGTTGAGTTGTAGACTTTGTAATTCACCCTTGAATTTTTAGGGCCATGTATCCTCTATATGCTTCATGTCTATTGAATCTATTGGGATTCTCATAAATCCCAACTCACTTCAATGCGAGGCATGCCATACCTACAACATAGATAATTCTTTTCCATGAAAGAGCCTTTGAATCCTTCATATTATAAGCATGTGCCTCAATATACTATGTGGAATACACTGTGATTTACTCTTTTTATTTGATTTATGGTACCTTTCATGCCCACATTTTGGACATATCTCTTTGTTTACATATTCTCCTATATATAAAATACAACCTTTTGGACATGCATGATATGAGACGTACTCAACACCCAACATTTTCAACATCTTATTTACCTCTCTACAGCTACTGAGAAATACATTATCACTTAGAAGGACCTTATATTTGAATAACCTGCAGTTGGTGGGAAATAGAAATGTACAATGTCATTTAATTCTCATAAAATTGACCCTTTTTAATGTTGATTATGTGACACAATTTCTCAAAATACAAGGGACTTGATGGTCAGTTACCTCACTATTGCCAAGAAACATGTGTTTGACATGCAAAACTTTGCTTTCAAGTTGTACAATAACATTGTTGTCCCCATCTGGGTAGAATTTGACTAGCTAGGTCCAAAGAGAGGGGTGGTGGAAGTGGATTTCAGGATTTCAAAAAAGGTATCAATGATATGAGCATCATCCCCTAGCTCATTGTTCTGGAATGAATCTAACAACATTGTCTCTATGGCAGTCATATCCCATAAATAATCATCAATACCAACCTCTATTTTATTGGCTCCATTTCCAACTTGTGATGAAATATTATTTTTGTAGTCATTCCTAATTGGTGAATCTGGACATAGTGTGAATTGAATAGGTGGTCGATTCGACCATTTGTATGCTTCCTCTCCAATTTGTTCTCTTATTGAAGCCTTCTCTCGATTTCACATTGTAGTGAGGTGCAATGAAAGATGATAGGTAGGCCACTCATCATCAGAATCCTAATTTCAAAAATATTGAACACTAGTACATCGATGATATTAGTAAGCACAATGCAATTGGTTTGTTCAAATTACATTATACCAAACAATTATTACCATCACTAACCCAAGATTGTGGTTGGAAGATGGCATGTTACAATTGGCAAGGTAAAGAGGCTATCCATTTTCATCTACCAATTGCTTGTGGTATGTTTCTCCTGATAAGTTCTTTTGATGTTTTTGAACTGGTGGAATATTTTTTTTTATCTAAACTCAATTCTGAATCAGGATCCTACAAATTTGGATATATTTTTATTCGGATTGACATAGATAAAAAAATAAAATCAATTAGATAATTCAAATATAAATAAAATATAAACTTACTAGATATGGAAAGGGTGAAATCTGTGGTGTACTTTGAGAAATATGGAACGGGCTGGAATTTGAAGAATTGGCCATTTGATATTATATTTTTTTCTCCCTACATTTGAGCAAAATAAACAATAATTTTTTAAGAATAAGATGACTTTAAGAGAAAAATTTATGCTATGAAGTAATGCAAGTCATGTGGATGCATCCTAAAACACAATTCAAGATGAGCATACTATTTTAAGTGCAAATAAAAAGTCATATAACTTTTAAAGAATAACAGTGCACTTATTTAAAGAAAACGTAATGGTGTGTCTATAACAATATAAAGCACTAGGGCGTTTAATTACTAATCACATCGATTCTCAAGATTTCAAATAAATAAATAAAAATTGTATGATATTGGTGCTCCAAAAATATTTATCACATTAATGATTTGTATAACCAAATAGACTAGTGTGTTATATTAATAAACGTGCTGGTGTTTTGAAAAACTTTAAAAAAAAGTGACTTTGCTTTTTAACAAATGAAAAATGAGTAGGAAATTATTTTTCAAAAAGCTAATTTCATAAAATCCTTTAAATAGTAAGAAGTTATTCACTATTTCATTATTTTGACAAAATTTATAGGGGAGAGATTTACAAAAGAGACATACCAAGGAGCACTGTGGAACATTAGCATACTTTGGAACAACAAAAGTATTCAAAAGATTAGAATTTGAAGGCTATGATGATTCACTCAAAACCATTTTGCAACAACAAAAATATTTAGGAGATCAGAATCTGAAGGGTTGTGTGATTCACTCAAAACCCTACATAGTAAAAATTTTAAATTTTACTGTTGATTTTCTTTTTACAGAAACTGAAAATTTTATATATATAAAAGGCATGAACGAGGTCGCATATTAAAGAGGAGGGTGTTGGTGGAAGATATATCAGCTGCAAAAATTCCACAAAAAGGATTACATAAATGATTCTAGATTTAGTTCTACTTCACTAAAAACAGAGATTTTCATTTTTGTCCTAAAACTATCTTACGGGAGATTTATTTATGCCATTTTTACAAAACTGAGGATTGTCTTACTGATCTTATTTAGACTCGTTATTCCTCTGGAGGGGGCTCTAGCACTACGTTTAGGTCAGGTACCATGGGGTCTTCTCTGCTTCTTGTTTCCTCATTTTGGCTTTGTACTGGTGAATTTAGTGGCCTGACTTCCATCATTGCTTCCATGTTCTCCCCTTAGCGTCTGAGAAATTTTACTTCATCCTATAATTGATTTATTAATGTACGTTGTTGGGATAGAGTGTCCAGTGTGAAGGTGAGAGTGGAACTATGGGAGTCAAGACAAAGATCTAGTTGTTGGGTGGTGGAGAAATTATCGTCCACCAGCTCTTCCTCTAGTATATCATGAGTTGAAAGATGAGTCATTCCTCCAATTAGACTAACTAAGATTTCTAGGAAATTACCTCCAATCCAATCATTTATGTTGCCTCTGATGCTTCCTCTATCGTTGATGTTGCCTCTGGTGTTGCCTTTGTCGATGTTACCTCTGGTGTTGCCTCTTTCGATGTTTTCTCTATCGAAGTTTCCTTTGGTGATACCTTTGGTGTTGCCTCTATCAATGTTTCCTCTATCGAAGCTACCTCTAATGCTACCTCTGGTGTTGCCTCTGTTGATGTTGCCTCCTTTTTTGTTGGTGCTCATGAATTTACCTTGGGATATCCCTCTTATTATGGAGCGATTGAAAACTCCTATACTTCTTAGGCATTGGAATTCCTCTTTCCTTATGAAATTCCAATCTGCAGTCTTCCGGTGAGGCTAGTTGTGGCAGTGGGTCGAGATATTTTCTTCCAATTTACCTCCACTAGCTAACATCTTGATGCATGAATGCCACCAAGGCCGTGCGATCTCACAATTTGAATGTATTTCAAGCATTGGAGCAACATGTACTTCTTGATTCCATTGCATTGAATCATGATGGAGTTCCCTTCAATTACCCTCACCTCAGGTGAAGTTATGGTGGAGGTGATGTTGTAGGCCACTATGTGAGCATGGAGGGTCAAGTACAACGAGTTCCCACAGAGGAGGAAAATAGATTGTCCTGAAATATCCACATTGTTGTCTTGTTGAAGGTAGGTTCCCATGGGACAAGTGATACGGGAGTACATCTCCTCCCCATGAATGACGCTCGGCTTACTACAAGCCTCAGCCAGTTGTTGCGTCACGGGGAGACTGATGCCAGGTGGAGCAACGACAAGAGGGGGTTGATTCATTAGGGAGGGAATGAAAAAATGTGTCTACCTAGCATTTCCATGTGACCTGGGGCCTTTCCAATCTCTAAATTTGCCTGATCATCTACTTTTGTGTTGTTAGCACATGGGACGTGATAGAAGGATGCTTGAAATGAGGAAAATATTGTTTTGATCCTCTCAATGATTATTTTCATCTTGGAGTTCTTTGGGCCAGTCCCTTTGAAGAAGTGCCCAATTATGTTTTTTGAGTCCCCTATTACGATAATGCTGTTGAGTTTTCATTCCTGAGCTAAGCTCACTACTTGATACATCGCATAGGCTTTTTCCATGTTGGTGGTGATTACACCTAGATTCCAAAAGTAGTTTAGCATTCTTTTTCCTCTAGGGTTGTACAAAACCCCTCCTGCACCTGCCTCCCCTCAGTTTCCTTTTGATGCACCATCAAAACAGAGAACATGACTATCTTGATATTTTATCCATTTATTGAAGTCTTGCTGAGAACAATGAAGCTGCCAGCATGATTTTTGTGGTAAAATTGAGGGATGAATGGAAGGAAGGTTTATTTTTGCCAGCCACTTTACTTCTTCTTCTGTCAAAGGGAGCCTTGTTTGAAATTTGATATTATGATAAGAGAGTAACTCAACCAGTTGATCGATCGCATGGACTGGGACTAT
>ML776550.1:2951017-2968492 GCA_009831015.1 Picea engelmannii
TAACCCACTCCTTGATTGTTTGCTTGGCCTTTTTGACTTTTTGTTCCCAAATATAGACCAGGGTTCCATCCACCCAATTTGACCAAACAAAGGTGATTAGGGGGGAAACGCCTAGTGAATACATCCAAAGGAGATTCAATTTGAAGGGAATGGGGTTTTTTTCTTTGTCAAAGGAGAGAGATATTGGGCGATGATCTAAGATTCCCCAAGGAACAATTTGGGAGGAAATATTGACAGGGATAAGGAGGAGAGAGTTATGGATGAGAAAGTGTTCTAATATGGATGGAATGTGTCCCACCCATAATATTTTATTGATCCAAGTTTATTTACCTTTAGAAGGTTGAACTTCAAACAAATCCAGCTCCAAGATCAGATATTCCAAATATTCCCTGAACAAGTCCCTTACTATAGATCCTCCTTTTTTCCCCTTGGTGCAGAGTTGTGTTGAATTCTCCTACTATAATGAAATTACTATGTATTCTAATCTATTTGATTTTCATTAAGGACTTCCAACATTCTATTTTTTCCAAATAGTTATTAATAATATAAACATTACAGATAGGATAAATGATACATGTTTGTATATTCTTGAGATGCACCAGCATCCAGTGTGAAGATTCTAACTTTTTTTCTTATCTGAAGATTTTAGTATTCCAGACTGTGCATATCCCTCATGACGCTCCTCTAGAATTTAGAGCTATTCCACTACTTTCTTTCTAGATTTGTTTCATTTCTCACAAGGCTTCAAAACCCTGCATTTTGGTCTCCTAAATTAGGAGGATATGGGGTCTCTCTACTTTGATTAAATTTCACATTGCTTCTTCTTTTCTCTTTGTATCAATCCTCTACAGTTCCAAGGGACTATATTCATTATTTACTGGCATCTTTTTTCCCCCCATTTCGTGGGCTAAGATTGTCCTTCTACTTTTGGATATTTTCCACTCTTCCCTTATTTCTTGAGAACTTCTTCCAACGTTGGTTGGGTTCCTATTTCTTTGTCCTGGTTTGCATATTTTTCCCTTCTATTTCTGTTGGTTTTCCTTCCTTCTTTCACGGATCTGGCACTCTTTAGGAGTTACATATCCAATTCCTCCCCAGATTCCTACTGAATTTCATCCTCCAACCCACAGGAGGGATCCAAAAGTAGTGGGGCATCAGGCTTGATTTGAGGTGATGGGGGGTCTGGATCTGGGATTTGTTGACTATGAATTTCTTCAGTGTTTTCTTTCGAGTTGACCATTTCTGCTTCTAGGTTCTCAAGAGGGTCATACCTATTTTTTCTTCTTTTTTCTTCATTATTATTTTGCATCCGTGATTTCCCCTTGATTGGTGAGGAGGGCCTGGTGTTGGTTTTCCTTTCCTATTGTTGAGCTCCTAATTTATTTGTCACTTTCTTTCTTTTGGCTGGTTGTCATTACTCTGATGCTTTGTTCTCGGGGTTCTCCAGTGTTTCCTTGGGACATTTTTTGGTGAAATGTCCATACTCATGGAAGGCTTTGCATTTAAATCGGAGTTGCTTGTATTCTACTATTTGAATATATGATCGCCCATCTAGGGTTAGTTTGATTTCCTCTAGAAATTGTTTTTCTAGATCTACTTCTACATAGAGACGAGCAAACGATTGTGGTCTATCGCGTGGTTTGGCCCAATCCATGAACCTTCCTAGTGTGTTTCCAAATTTTTTTATGGTTTCACCATTCCAACAATGAAGAGGCAGGAAGGGTAGCCTGACCCAGATTGGGACAGCAGAGGGGATATCATTTTTTGGGATGAAGTCTGGAGTCCATTGATTTAGGTACATTCCTCTGGTGCCCATGAAGTATGGCCCATTTATAAAAATCAAATATCTATTAGCTTTATTTTTAAAGAGGAAGACATAGAATCCCTTACCACATAAAGTTGTTGACATCTTCCCTTTTATCATTTTTTTCAAGTTTTTCTCTAGCCATTGCACCATTTCGCTTTGGGAAGTATAGAGTCCCATGAATTGTCTGATCAATCCATTTTCATCCAGTCTCAGGGTGAAAAATTGAGAGTATGGGGAGTGAACAGAGACCTTTGGGATCTCATCAAGATTCTTAACAAAACACGATTGGGGGTTTCATTTTGTTCATTTCGTGTAAGAAGACATAAGTTCCTAGAACATGACAAGGTCCGGAGGTGGAGGTGGTTGCAGAGGATATCTCTCCCCCGATCCAGAAGCCATGGCATCGGGCGGCTGGCGACTGAAACCCTAATTCCAGAGCTTTCAAGGTCGTAAGCTAAGTTTAAAAATCCTATTCTACTATTGATTTTAATAATTAAAGTTTTTACAATTTCTATCCCTATTTAAATTTAATTAAAATTCAGAAAACAAAAATCATACTTACCTTGCTTCTTCTTGCTTATGTGACTGCAAAATTCCACCTTAGGGTTTAACTCCCTCTATCACTTCACAATTAGGGATTTTCATTTTAGTCATTTTATATTTAATGGGTTTGTATTTCTATATATAATGCATTTGGCATGTTATGAAAGGGAACTACTTATTGCATTAGATCCAAACCCTACCGGCCTTGCCACATTTTTATAAAAAATGGTTTCTGGTTATTGGTGTGCCAATTTGACTATAACACACTGGTGTGCTAACTGATAAAGCGCACCGAAAATGTTGTAACATGAATGTTTTTTAAAATTTGTTCATCGGTGTGTAATTTTTTTTTGGTTATTTTTTTGTTTTTGTTTTATACTCTAGTCACGGTGTTGTTATCGATACATATCACACTATTTTAATTAATTATTTTTTTTAATGTATTTTTTCCTATCGGTGTGTTTCCTGTATCGAATGCACCAGTGCTTTCATATTATTAAAGCACACTAGAAACTAGATTTTTTTTAAGCTGAAAATTATGTGATTTATTTATAAAAAATATTTAGCAGTTTTTGTATTGAATGGTATAGGTTGTATATTGATAAAAAAAAAGTGTGAGAATAGTTCAAGTAACCAAAATTATGATCGACACAATGATAACACATCCAAAAAAGAAAAAAATGCAAGTTCTTTGTAAATTCTATACAAAATTAATATGTTTGAACTATATGTGAGTTTAACTAATATGTATTGGTTAGTGTGTGTCATGTAGAGCCAAAAAAGGAGGAAGTTCAATAAGAGTATTTTTTATCTAAGTGATGAAGAGAATAAAAGATTCATGGAAAAATTGCAAAAGGATGAATCAGGTGAATGAAAAAATATTATTTAATATGAGTTATTTTTTGAATTTTCATTAATAATAGACATAAGAATATTAGATAACATGTTTCAAACAATCTATTAATTCACATATGTTTAATGTTCTACATGTACCAACAACAAAGGAATGGAATGTTGTCCTAAGAAAATAAAAATTATAGAAGATGTAAATGATGATGAATTGGTCCTTAGCTCATCTAGAGTGGTGTTGGATGTTAATGAAAGAGGGGGGGGGGGGACTTTTACAAAACTATGAGAGATATAGTTGAATGAATGTAGAAACATACTTTACAATTAAAATACAGAAATAAATCCAATGCTTCCAAGAACCAATTATATCTAAACTATAGGGAGCACTTCTAGAGCAATGGTCAATGAGGCATGTCAAACTTGCAATAGCAAAAACATACAACAACAAAAAAGAATGATTCAAAAAGTAATATTCCTAAAAATGTTTTTCTAGAATATGTATATATTATTACAAAGCATTCCTCTATAATATCAATTTTTTTATATTTAGTTTTCATATATCAATATAAAAAAGTTTATTGTCATGTTACTTTTTTCAGGAATATTATGAAAATCCCAAAGGATCAAAAAACTAATATCTGAAATATGTCAGTAGGAATGTCCAAAAAAGTGTACAAGGAGATGGTCAAAGAAATGGACATAGTTGCATCGCAGGAGGAGCCATCTTAACAACAACGTGTTTCAAGTGTATGAAATCATTGAATTTTCTATTAGGTATATATAAATAAATAATTTATCATTAAATATTGTTTTTCAAGTATTTTCTTGCAGAAAAGGTAACAAAATGGAACCCATTTAGCACATAAAACAGGACGACAAGGAAGAAAAGGGTTGATATAAAAGTTTGTGAGTAATTTGTATTTACTTATAACAACTTAAGATTTCATTTTTGTGTATTTTAAGTTGTTTTACAACAGTCATCCTTGAATGTCTTCAAATAGGTGCTAACATACAAAGAAGAGCCATCAGAATAATTGATTGATATTGGGTTAAGTATGGGTTGTGAGTATATGTTGGCATATAAAAAATTAGTTATGGAATTTGTAAGTATCTATGTTTTTTTACTTCTCTCATTTTATAATTAACGGAACAAAAAAAATCCTTTATATTAAATCTATGATGTATTATGGGGTATAAAACTTGCAGGAAACAAAGTATGGAAATGTACCAATAGAAGAGTTGTTGACATAAGGCATGATATTTGGTTTTGAAATAATGTGTATCATTTAGGAATCAATTCTTTGTATGTTACATCGCTTTTCAATTTACATTCATGTATATTATGTATTTCAATTTTCATTATTCTCACCAATGTAGATACACTCATTATACTTTATTTTTATTTTTTTAGATGGATCTTGAAGAAGAGGAAAAGAATTGAGGAAATAAACAAAACATTCAGCCAAATAATCCAAGTCATGGAAGTAGCTCGAGCACTGGAAACAATTCCAGCAAAGAATGGTGATCAATATATTTGGATATCAATGCAAGCTGTTGTAATTTTTGAAATAATTGTCTGTGAAAATCAAACATTTGTTTAATGTAATGGACATAGTGTCCCAATTGAAAGACAAGGGGTTACAAATAAGTGTCCCATTTTGTATGATAAAGAGTCTCTTATTCATATGTAATAAAATACATTTTATTTTATTCTATTGTGTTGTCCAATCTTGTTGTGAAATGTTACATCACTAATTAATTATATGGATGATTAAATATTATAATGAAGAGATGTGAACTCTGATGATATAACAAAATAATCCAAACATCATATCCAAATGCACTACTCAAAATTTATTTTATATGAATACTATTATAATATATATGTCAATGATTTTATGAATAATGAAATTAAAAAATAACAATAATTGCATTGTCATAGGTTAATGTTTCTAAAAAGAGAAAATGAACACCGGTGTGTTTAATGCTAAAAGTCATCCATGCTATAATAAAATAAGCATCGATGTTTTAATACAATGAACCAACACCGATCATAATATTATTTTAACAACAACAATTATAATAATAAAAGTCGACCTTCTAGTGCATTTAATTAAAACGGTGCACCGATGCTTCTGTATCATACTTCTGCATTGAGGCATTCTAAGTTTCATGCACCAAACAGTTTTTTCTTGTAATGCACTGGTACGTGGTATCATAGATTTGATCGGTGCACTGTTATTATTAAATCACTAGTGCATTATTATTTAGAAGAGCATCGATGCCCCGATATTGTTTTTGCTTCCCCAGTGCTTTCAGTGAAATGTAAGCATTGGTGCTTTAAGTTTGAGAACACATCAGTGCATATACACCATGAAGCGCATCGCCTAGAAAAACATCCACTAAAACCTCGGGCTGCCCATATTTTTTCAGTTATAATGAAGTTTCGTTATAATCTCCACAAAAATATCTGCTACCAAAAATAGATGTTTTAGCAGAGGTTTTTTTGACATTTTTTGTCAATTTTGTAACACTAAAAGCATACGCTATAACCTTCGCTACAAGGTATTTTCCTTGCAGTGTACCAACATGAGGTATGGAGTTTGATTGATAATTTTGATGCATTTATGATTATCTTTGTACCTAGAGAATTAAATGTTGAATTTGATTCTCTTTCTAATGTTGTTTCATGATTGATTCCTTCGACATATTTTTCTCCTGATAAATTTTATGTTGAATTAATTTTTAGGCCATCAGTGCTAGATAACAACACAAATTAGATAGTCTTTGATGATGATGACCAAATTTTAATATTTAATACACAAGAAGGCACCTTCAAAGACTTTTTCATAGATGAAAATTAGCGTTCTGAGGAAATAAATGAGATATTTCTAGGTAATTCATCAAACATATAAAATGGAATCTCAAAATCCTTGGTAAGTTTAGAAAAAAATTGTTATTTACAAGATAAATTTAAAAAGAAAACAAATTGTAAAACCAATAGTTTCTTAATCCAATATGAAATAATAAATTTAGGAACTAATCAAAATCCTCAAAACATTAATTTAGCAATAAATTGCTCTCCATTTTAATGCAATTCCTTTATCAATCTCTTGAAGGAATATAATGGCATATTTGCATGGAATTATGATGATATTGAGGTCTATGATACCAAAATTATCCAACATGTCATTCCTACTAAGAAAGAACCTAAACATGTGCAACAATAAATATAGGGGAAAACCAGTGATTTATTGATCAATATGAAGGAATTACATCAAATCATCTCTTAGTGATGATGCATCCTCCTTGTCCTTTTGCTCCATGCTCCTCCTTGGATTCTTGATCAAACTAGGAAATCTAATTCTACTTGTTCTGAAAAGAAGTAGCTCCTTTTCAATTGGAAAACATAACTCTACAAATGTTTCTTACTTCTCTTACTCAAGATTTTCCTTCTTTATATAGATCCTTGGAAGAGGCTTGGAAGAGCTTCTAGATATTCTAGAACCCAATAGAAACTTGAATGATGTGAGTTCTTAGGCTCATGCCATGAAGATACAACTCATCCATCACTCACTTGTTCATAACTCATCCAATATAGAATTTTACAAGGATCATCATCTATTTCACTATAAATGAAAATAAATTATCATCGCGTTTTTTCTCCTATATGTCCCGCAACGACCCTGAAAAAAGTCTTAAATCTAGAGAATGAAATGTGTTTTAAGTCCCATATTTTGATAGACTTCCTTCTAGACTATATGGTGGAAATTAAGGCTATAACATATTCCCCCTAATGTGTGAGGTTAGGAAAGGAATGGATGGATAAAACACATTACAATAAAATAGTTTCCATGTGAGGCAATGTGAGGAGAGAGAAAAGGAGGTCTAGAGGTCAAATCATTCCTGCAATCAAACACAAAGGNATATATATATATATATATATATATATATATATATATATATATATATATATATAGACCATACCCTAGGCAGAAATACTCAAACTCTGGAGAGCATGGCCACCAAACAATACACTATGGATCCATGATATGAAAGGAAAAACCATGGCCACAAAACAATACATAGTGGATCCATTTCATTAATGCGATAATAGCCATGAGACAATACAATGTGGATATATGTCATGTATACAATCATAGCCACCAAAAAAAAATGTGGATCTATGTCACAATATATACATCAGGAAGAAAACAAGCCCTGATGGAAGTGTCCCCAAAGTCTTCAAAGTACTCATAGATAAGTGACATACTCCATAACAACTTGGGAGGGGATGTTCTCAAGGAAGGATGGGGCCCCAATCATAAGGTATTCATCCCAAACTCCGATGGTACAAATCTACAAAATGTGAATAGAAGAGGTGATGTCGATCATGGTAGATACCATCTGATTACCAGTCATTGATGTATATCATTTACATATGCGAGGACACCCACCGATGAGAAAGATGGACCCCAAGGTACCTAGTACAATCTAGAAATTTTGAATAGAGGATTTAATGTCAAACATACGTAGAATCAATCGATCAGGGGTCAATACTATCAACACATTTTCGATCACAAGGAGGCCTGTCACTGAGGACTACAAGCTCCAAGGTACTAGCTGGTTTTTGGATCCCTCTCTTAGATAATGTGTTGAATTTAGTAGGAATAAATACATGAAAGGAGGGCCTTAATGTATCCCCCATCAATCAACATGAAACATACACCTTGAGATAATGTGAAGAGAGAGTAACACAAAGTACAACTGACAAAGGGATGTCTGACTTAGAAATTCAACAAAACAACAGATGGATGACTCAAACTTAAACTTCCCTTGAACATATAACAAGTCACAATAGTGACTTGGAAGAAAGACAAAGGACTTGGAAGAATATAGTGAAAAAATACAGGAGGCATTAAAGCACTCTCCATGATGACTGGAAGAGAAACCCACTAGAGAAGTATCTCTGACTAATACTATTGGGATGGATTTTAAGAAATCTAAAACCTAATTCTATGATGAGGAATCAAATAGGCTCCATGCTCAAGGGTGACTCGATTGGCATTGTCATTTCAAGAATAGACCAATGGTAAAAAAAAACCCCACTCTTTTCCTTTTATTTTTATTTTGATCATTTTTGTGGTTTTTGTCTCCTTCATGGTTTAACGAGAACGAAATAAGCACACAAGTATGCTTGGTAGTGTATTTTTCATTTTTTTCATTTTGTTTTAATGAGGCCAAAAAAAATAAAAATTGTACTCGATAGTGTATTTTTTGTGTCCTTTTGATTTGTCTGAAAAAGAGATAAAAGTATACTCATCTAGAGATAACGAGTGGTTTAGAAACATGCTCATATGTTCCACACGCATTGAACTAACCTAATAAATATGAATGCAAATGCTACTAGCAAGTGTGATACACTCTTATAAGTTGTTGTCTCCATGGGAAATGGATACAAAACAGAGGCCAAATAATGCAAGAGGTGGATGGTCAAAGGCTACTGCAATAGTGGTAAGAAAGATTTAAGCAAATAACATTGTAGCGGCGAGGTGAATGATACAAGAAAAAAATGCATAGGAAACCATTAAGCAACATAAAAAAATTAGGAACCCCCATGAGATATGGCTAGAAAATAGATGAAGAGAGGAAAATGAGTCTTAATGTCAAGTCATGATGGGTCTAAAGGAGGGATCCTGGGCCCACAAGAAATCAGATCATGGACACAAAATGAAAATTTGGATGCTAACTAGGGTGCCCATGGAGGGTAGGCATTACCAAAAAAATTTACGATGTGAAAAATAGAGTGGCTAGTATCACAACCCGACAGAATTGAACCTAAGGCATAGTGATGGAAAAACATGGATGGTTAATAATGCAAATCGTGGATGTTGTAAAAACCATATCCCTATATGCTAGTTTAAAAACATGTACCTCAAGTTCAATGGAAGTCACCATATTTGTAAAAAACTCCCCATAATTATTTCAACACATGTAAACTAGATTTTGGGGGTAATAATGCATAGTGAAATCTCAAAAAAGAAAATACTTTTGGATTTTTTGGATAAGATATATGCAAAACAAAATCACTCACACCACACACCTATGTACAAGGAACTACAAATATTGATGCTTTATGCCAAGTAAATCCCATGGAGAGGCTCAAGACAAGGACCCTTTTCATCTTCGATGAATTGATGGGTTGATGTTGGCATCATATGGCTTACCATGTCAGGCCCATACCACATAGGAGTGAATTTCCACAATCAAAGATACTCATCATGAGTAATTTTGTGATCTATGGAATATCCTTGATGGGATCCATCAAGACATGAAGAAAGTACAGAACATGAATCTTTTGTGGAAGGGGAAGTAGAGAATTCGCTGGAAAGTTTTGAAAAACGATAACTAAGAAAGAAAAGGGTGAAGATTGGAAGGGCTACTGTATGCCCTAGAAAATTCCACTAGTCCTAGATGAACACTCATGATAACTATTGTTTGTTTGAAAATAGGAAAATATGATTGATGCATCATCTCATCCTTGGGATTATCTAGGGAACCCATGACATCCAAGATGGCCTAATCTAAGGTAAAATATGTATTTAGGAAATAATGTGAACTCATAGAGTCAACAACCCATATGGGTGGAGTATGTTGATCACACTACATATGAGGATGGAGGTGTTGACCAATGGAAATGGATACTGACAAGATTTGTAGATCAACAATATCAACCATGGTGTGTGATAGATAAGCTCCATATGACTTAACATCCTCAGGGTGAGGAGCCACCCAAGGGATCCACTAGTAAATGAAAATATAATGATGATAGGAGTAATGTTTTCAATAGGAGGTGTTATGGGAAGGGAAAATATTCCCATGGGTGAAGGATATTTAAACATACCCGAACCCACACTCATGTAATATTGTGTGGTATCACCGACAAAGGGTACATTATACCCCACATTGAATCCAAGGTTTGAGGTGCAAAATGCCAGTTGATCAATTGTCACTATTTTCTTTTGACAAGGGAAGCATAAGACCCTAAATACCGATGAGATAATTACAGTCATTTCATAGAACCAAGTGTGCCCAATTAGAAAATTGTACTAAAGAGGTGCATCAACGACCTCCATAGAAACAAAGACATTATTACCACTTAAATTGATGGGTAAGGCAGTGATTATTCTATGGGGATGGAACATATTTCTATTGAAATATTTCAACAATGTGGCAGAAGTGTTGGGCTTAGGAGAGTTGAGGTCCTTCCAACAAGAAACATACATATGCAAGTTGAGGCTCCTTCATCAACCACAATTTGGAAGATGATTTTCCCCATCATGTGCACTTTGATCTGGAAAGAAACCTGATGGGATATACTATTAGTAACAAGATCAAAATAAAAGATTATAACACTTGAATCTAAGGGATCAACCTCGCCTATAGCAGACGACAAGGCTTTTTTCACTGGGAAATCTTAGAGGACTTTGAGGCAAAACATGACACAAGGTTCCTGGGTCAATTATTCCACAATATTGTAGTTGTGGGTGGCCCATGTGTTTGGATTATTTGTCATTTTTCTAAAGAACACCCTTCGAGGGGAAAATAGGTGTATCAAAAGATGGATTCTTAATTTGAAGAGAGCCACCAATCTCGGAAGAATATCATGTCTCATGTGCAGTAGGAATGGTCTCGGATGTGTTTTAGTTCTTAGCTCACATTTTCAAATTGACCGTGTGGTCTCACATTAAAAAATAAACACTTTAGGAAGGTCCTTCATGGTGAGGGGTACCTTCCATGCCCCCTTCCAGAGGGGCGATATTTTTTTCAACCATGTGTTGAGGTTGAGGGGGAAAAGGATGAGTTAAAAATGCAGGTTGTTGTGGGGATTTGTTTTGTCCCAAATAGAGATGGATCTCATCCTTTTAAGGAAATTTATGAGGAGGTTGGTCCTCCCCACAAATCATTTAGGGGAACTGACTCTTCTTTTTCTCTTTTGTGTTGCCCTCTTGAGTATTTTGGGTGGGCCCAGTCCCTTTCTCAACATTGTAATTTTTATTCTTATTTCTCTTATTATTTCCTCCAGGTTACTGAGGATTCTTCAGTTGCATGGACAACACTAAATTCACCTCGGAGGTCTAAGTAGGGACTGTGGCAGTTTGAGCACTAAAACTAGCAGTTGACAGGTGTGAAAAAATAGCCATATGACCCACATGGTAAGCTAATTGGTTCATCGAGGTAAGTGAAACACAACCAACCACACCATCGACATGGGTTCCTAGGTTTTTCCTCTTCAGGGTTTTCTATGGCATATGAGAATGGGTGATAATATCATAAAGGGTACCCAACTAAGAGTAAATAAAGTCCAAGTGTTGGGAATGCATAATGGATTTCTCCTCGGTAGCCACCCTGGCCATAGATACATTCTTATAAATGGTTGGAAGGAGGGTTTTAGTGAACCACTCTATCAAGATCTTATCTTTAATCTAGGTCTTGATCATCCTATGCCTTTTTTTTCCATTCATGAATGTGATAAAAAAATGTGAGTGGCAGTATCCTGGTAGTGAAGTGAAGAGATTTGTTCCTATTTCATACCTAATTTGTAACTGGTAATGCATAAGGAATGTAATTTCCAAGTCATTAAATATTTTAAAGGTTCCACCTTGTAATTCAATGTACCATTTAGTAGCAACTCCTGTTAGGGATCATTGGAAAAGATGCAACCATACATTCTCATCCATCAAGGAATTGGATGAGCACCATAATTGATACGTCATGATGTGTGTGGAGGGGTCTTCTCCCATATTTCCATTGAATTTTGGTATGTATAATAGTATATTTCCAGGCATATCTGACCATGAAGCGTTATGGAAAACAGGTTCATTTTTAAACCGTGATAGATCAAGTAAGTCTAACGTTGTGAGGAAGGGCAACGGTGTGTGAGAAAATGAATACTAGGAGGGAGATGAAGTCTTTGTTGTCCTAGATGAACTTGGAGGTACCATTAAATTCGTACTACCAGAAGGTTGTTTAGGTTTTCCCAAAGAGTGAGTGCCCACAGTGGCACTTCCAGGAGAATGACTTCTCCCTAGACTAGATGTTCCCTTGAAGGGATTGTCTCCAAGGATAGATGTAGACCCTCTGGGAAAAACGTTTCCAAAATTAAGCCTAGGGAAGAATCCCCTGGAACCTGGGGTATTGATAAAGGGAAATATTCCCTAATTTGGGAAGTTACCCCCAAGGGGTGTGCCCCTAGGGAAACATGTTCTAACTCATGGGAATTTAAAACATCTTGACATACTATTGCCCCCAACCTGACTAGAGATAGCCCAAAAACCACTAGGAAAGTTCAACCCAAAAAATACACCCACACCTAATCACATTGGGTCGCTCATAGGAATGGTGGAGGTGGAAGGAATTTCACCTCCCATGTTGAAACAAAGGCTCAACCTCCCACCAAAAAAGGATCCATAATTGGGCATCATAATAAAATGGATGGGAATAGTAATTATAGGTATACTAATGGATAGGAATGAAGACACAGTCATGCTCCCCCAGATCAACGGACCTGTATAAATATGGATAGATGGTGTTGGTCTAATGGTGCTAAGAGAAGGTAACGTAGATCACGGGGATGCCCCCAATCCCACTTGTAGATGGGATTCAAGTCTCAACTACATTGGATGAAACAATCAATCTTAACATGGTGGGAGGATTGCTAAAAAAAAAATAGTCTTATTAAAAATATCTCTTACCTGGACAAGTAGAGGTGCTTCGGGATTAGTTAAAGGTGGGTTAAAGTTTGGTTGAGGACTTTAATCAACCATTTCCAGTTCAACCAAACTAGTTTCCTTAAACCAAATATAAGACCCTTTGAATTCTTGATCACCTATTTCATGTCGCTCAAGAGGTTATTGCACCTCCATGATTGGCTCTATTCCTTGTAACGAACGAGTCCGACGCAGTGACTCAACCACAATGTAAATACTAGGTGTAAATGGAACACAATTCAACCTAATGTTGACATATACTTTGAATCAAATAGAACACCCCTATTAAATATAGGATAACAACAAGAAAACCAATGGCTCAGGGGGCCTTTCGAAAACCAACCTCTAGGGGAGATGAAGTCCCCATAAGATTGGCTAGCAAAGGTATAAGGAGAAGTTACGATGATCTACATGCAACAACCATGACCAATGAAAGCACCATTTATTAAGGTGGGAATCCTCTAGTGGAATTTATACCATGAACGAATGTCTGCCCCATGTACTATAGGCACATCCCACCTGTAGACACCTCTTTGGCTACCTAGGAATGGTCACTAAGGCTACCACCTTGCAATCAATGATCGAGTGAATAGTTGCAGGTTTGACTGCACGTAAGGGCAGGCTAATTAATCCCTAAGCTTCGAAGGTGTTACCTCACACAAAGGCATGCCACCAACAAAACCCCCATATCTGTAGAAATCGAAGTGATACCACAAAAAAACAAAACAAGAAGAGAGGGTTAATCTCCCTACTTTCCCTGATTCAACCTCATTCTTAAATCCTATGTTATAGGAGGCTCGTGACACACTATTTTCAATAATGGATTTATCACTCTTTAATGAATCCTAGGTCTTGTTTTCATGGCCTTGGAGAGTTCACTCTTCAATCCTATTCCAAGGCCCTAAGCCTGCCTAATGTTGGTTTGCTAAAAAAGAAAATTTTCTAATTTATTTTAGATTACCAATTGATTTTAGATTACATGATTTATTTTATGGTTGTTATTTATGTCAAAGGGAAATGAATGAAACCTTAATGGTGTTTATGACTATTGACCTAACCAAGCAATGAAAAGAATCCCAATGCAATTTATTCACTTTAATGAATTCTAGCTATGGGAGGGAAAGAGGTTTTGTCCTTTGTAATTTTGTAATAGTAATCGCACACACCAAACAACCATTCACACAATTCAGATTCAAAATTCTTTTCAAAACTCAAACCAAACAATTCAGCAATGCAAACTCTTGTTCTAATGCTTTAAAATCTCACAAGAAAGAAAAAAAATTGCTTGTTTCTGTAAATTTTCCAAATGTAATGCAAAAGTTATTTCTCATCTATGCAAGAACACAAAATGAAAATCGAAAACCAACAAATCAACAACCCAAGGGATATAATAAATTGGTAGTGATGCTAAAAATCCCACTCCAGTGTCTCTATAAAGATCTCACCCAAAAATCACCTAAAAGGATAGATCTGCAACAGATAATAATCACAAAAGGAAACTCCATAGGTAATCCAATCAGACACCACCATATTTGTTCAGATATGTTGGGTTTAGTGCCTAACTTTATAGGATCACCAGACAATAAACATAAATATTCAAGCAATTCAAAACAAGCCACACAATCACACTCCAAACAACAAATGAAGGTAAGTTATGTGACAACAAAACTCAAACAGAGGTAATACAAATACATAAAATATAAACATAGACGTCAGGGACCAACCAAACTAGATGAAATATTAGAAGTCTGTGAGCTCTATAATATTCCAAATTTACAGGAATCATCCCAGAACATAGGCTAGTCAATCGGTTTCGTGTCGTGTAACAAGTGTATTGCTACGAGTGATGATCGTAGAAAATTTTAATTTTTGAAAAGATGGATCTACTTCAGATTTATCAGATCTGTGTTATATCTACCCAATATGAGAGATGTAACCTATGGAAGAGTATATGGAAGACAAATTAAATAAAAAACAAAAACAAAGGGTGATTTGGAAAGGAAATCTAAACTAGAGAAGAATAAAAAATTGTTCCCCACTAGAGTCACCAATTTTGTTATTGGAGAAATATCACCAATATGGTAAGTATATCTCCCTAGGATCTACCTATTGATCCTAGATAGACAGAGGGGTAGAATTATATGGGTTTTCTAGACTCAAGAAAATGTATTCACAATTAACCTAAGGAGTGATAGAGATAGCATGCATTTCACTGTAGGATGTCCTTCGTATATCCCATATAATGCATATATGAATTTCTAGATCCAGTTTCCGCAACCTTATTCCTGCACACAAAAGACAAAAAATTCCTTTCAACCTCTCTACTTGGCATTAGAATCCTAGATCTAACTTGAATATAACCCGATCTATAATTAAATAAACCAAATCTATCTTATGCAATTCAATTACACAATAAAGTAGGGGAAAACCAATGATCTATTGGTTAATATGAAGGAGGAGAATGATCTTATACATACCTTAGTGATGATGCATTGTTAGGATATTTAGACACTTAGGAGTTAGTTAATATATACTTGGTCTAATATGTCATTAGGTAAAAGTGTGTTTCTTTAGTATGCATTAGTATGCATTTGTAGTTAGGAAATCCGACAGTCACGATATGTTCCCGACATAGAGTGATTCGACGGTTCATACTCTCCTCAATCTTAATGGAGATTGATCCGTGGCTTAACACCTGATTGGTCCATGATCTCTATTTAAAGAGCATGGAGTGTCATTTGCCGATGATCGATTGTGAGAAACTCTCTTGTAAAATCTCTCTGTAATATTTTTCTTTGCATTAATAAACTGCTCCAAGTGGTCGCGTTGGCTGGGGCCGTGGATGTTTCCCCATAGGGGTTTTACCACGTGAAAACATCGATGTGTTGATATTTGATCTAGTTATGTGAGTGTTTATTGAAGGTGTTTGTTATTTATTGGAATACCTGTGTTGTCGAACATGGTATTAGAGCCTGTTTGAAGACCCGCTCCTGTTGTAGATCGAGATCGTGAAGCCGAGTTGCCTCATCTCCATTTTCTGGAATTTTCGTACATTTTTGGGCTGAGAGGACTGTTCCATTGCGTCTGGAGCACTCTTTTCATTTAGGAACACTTTTCGTTTCACTCGAAAAGGTTTCTGTTTTCCCAAGATACGACCATTACAGTCAGATCCGGAGGTATAAAGTCTGAATACGCATTTTTTTTAAAAAATTGCAAAGTTTTGATTTTATTTCGGTTTGTATTTTTTATTTCCGGGCTGCTACTCTTTTAGATCTATGTATTCTCTTTGCCCTGTGCCTTGTGCGATCTCGGAAAATCATAAACAGATAGGAAAATGTGCATCTTCCGGGTAAGCTAACCGAGATCTAACCCTTGTTGTCATCGAGAAGTGAAATTTTTTTCTTGTGTGAAAATAGTTTTTTTTTTAGCATGCTCTCCAAGGATGTCTTCAAAAACAACAACAACACCCCCAATCCTCCTTCTGAACATTACAAGACCATTTGGTTAAAATTTACCTTATTAAGCAAGAGGTCTTGGGTTCAAGTCTCTCATGCTAAAAATTGTAAAGTGCATTTCACTTCAAGTATAAAAGTGAATCATTATAAGTAGCTTTATATTTTATTTTAGAGTTATTTTGCATGCAACTTTTCTGTTATAAGGTAACCTCATTGTAAAATTGATCTCCACTTCTCTTTATAAAAGTGGGTCACTTCATAAAGTAGCTTACACTATCACGTGGTTATTTGGTTACCGTTTATGCCCTTTTTAAAAGGGGCATAACTCTCACATCAGAAATCAGTTTTCAGTGCCGTTTTTTTTAAAACTGCACAACTTTTCGAGATATTTCCATCCAGATAATTAGTTTCAGGTTTTAAATGTGAATTATCTACATATTTAATATGGATTCTACAAGTATTTTCATGCTTACCAGCAACAACTACTTCCAATGGAAATCCCATATGGAAGATTTATTGAGAAGTAAAGGCCTGTACCGGATTACCATGGGAAAGGAAACAACCCCCACTGATGATGATAAGAAAGCCAAATGAGATAATAGGAATGATGAAGCACATGGACTAATTGGAATGTCCATCTCTCCTGATCTAAGGTACCACCATCAAGGAATTGATAACCCCAAAGTAGCTTGGGACAAGATTGAATCTGTGTTTGGAAAACTCAATATTATTCGAGCACAACAGTTAGAAAATCAAATACTGACCTTGAGTCCAAGTGATTTTTATTTCCTTGGAGACTATCTATCTAAGTTTAAAACACTCAGAATTTTATGTGAAGAATGTAAAATAGTAATGAAGGAATAGCGTTGCATATATCTTATTCTTTCTAAGCTAGGTAGTGCATATTTTGTGTTTGTATCTACCTTTTATGCCATGAAAGAGGCTGTAGGGAAAGCTTATGTAGAACCCACTCTTGAGTCCTTTTGTACTTCCTTGATTAGAGAGGAAGATAAGCTTGTACAACTTGGAGTAATCAACACTGCAAGTACCT